>SNQJ01S0000181.1:241636-272712 GCA_010110895.2 Picea sitchensis
TATAGATGTCTACCAATCCGTCAAGTCAGCGAGTGGCACCCTTGGAGCACGTGGTGCATCCTGAAGGGCACGTCGCGCGAAGAAATACAAGTCAGCGAGTGGCACCCTTGGAGCACGTGGTGCATCCTGAAGGGCATGTCGCGCAACAGAAGAAAACGAGGCGAGTGGCACCCTTGGAGCACGTAGTGCATCCTGAAGGGCACGTCGTCTTGATGATGATGATGAGACAACCTAGATGACCCTAAGACCTTAACGCTTGATAAAATTCTTAAAACGACTCCCCTAATGAATTGTCGCCATGTTCAAATCAAAACCTAAATTAAAACATCTGTAAGATAAATTTGACAAGCCCTAAGAAAAGATCCTACAAAAATAAACCTAGGGCGTAAACTAAAACTCTCCTAGGTGTTAATTAAAGTCTTCTTAAAAGGAAAGGGGGAAAATTAATGAGGGAAATAAATTAAGCGAAACCCATGGATTTTAAATGATAAAGAAGAAATAAAATTTATTAAAGTGTGGGAGTATAAAAGCTAGGAATTTAAAAAAATATATTGAAAAGATTAAAAACCGCATTTATCTTTTGGGTTTAAAAATAAAAATAACAAGAGAGAATTAAATAATAGAATTAAAGAAACTAGAAATAAAGGAAACTTAATATTGGAAAGTAGGGGACATAGGGTAAAAAGCAAAAAGGAATAAGCATTTAGGAGTTACTAAAAATCAGCAACTTCGTTTTAGGAAAGTTATTAAAATCATGAGAGGGGATCTAGGAACCCTAGGAGTAATTTAAGGAGCGAATTTTGGGGGAGTGAGGGAATTGAGTCTTTTAATTAATTAAAAGAAATTAATTTTTGGAGAACCGTAGGGATGAGCGACACTTGGACGGTAGAGAATGTTCTGAGGTTTGTCATTAAAAATTAATAAAATAATGATTTAGGAAAGTAGGTGGGTCTCAAATTTCTATAAAAGAAGGGCAAAAGAAGGAAGATGGATGAACGGTTAGCGTAACGTTACGCTGCCGAATTGTGGCTTGACGGATTTCTTGTGAGGAGTTGGGTTTATCTCAGCTGTGTTGGAGTGGTAGCTCAGCCGTGGAGGCGAGCTGAGAAGCTAGTCTTATCTCTGGTTCTTGTGTGACCCCTTTGCGGCTCGGGGGGCTAAGGGGGAAGCAGAGTACCCCTAGCGTTTGGCTGGGAGGTACCGGTGAGCCTTCTACGGTCGGCGAGCGGGACGCGACACGGAGCCCAGGACGCGGCACAGAGCACGAGACGTCTTCCGACGCTGGCGTAAGGCAACGGTATGATTTTAATTGGTGAAGTAGGAGGAATTTTTACTTTCAGCAATTTAATGTTATTGATGATGATATTGTGAGATTGTTCTGGCATTTTTATATTCGACAAATTTCATTTCAGCAATGTTATTGTGAGATGGTTCTGGAAATTTGTCTTTATATCATTGTACTGGAAAGATTTTACTGTGTGCGTCTTCTGTTGTGGGATTTTGGGCATTTTTATTACCCACAGTGAGCAATTTTTACAGTGGCGTTTTTTTTTTATCCTGTGGGCGTTTTTATTATATACCATGAGCAATTCTGATTTGGGCGCTTTTGCCACTACGTTTGGGCAATTTTGTAACTATCATTGGGCGTTTTTGCCTCTGTTATAATGGGCGTTGCAATTGTTCTATTTGGGCATTTTTTTTTTATGGCATTCATAGTATGTGTGGGGGTTAATTTGATCTGCGTTTTTTCTGTTGCATTTGGGCGTGTTGATCTGAGTTACACAGGCGTGAATGACCTGTGTTTTTCTGTTGCATTTGGGCGCCCTTTTGATCTGCGTTTTAATTGTTTAGATGGTCTGTGTTTTCTGAATACATTTGGGGCATTTTAAATGACCCGCATGGTAAAGATTGGGCGTCTCTTTTGGTCTGCGTTTTAACGTTTTCAATGGACTGTGTTTTTACTATATTATATTGCCGTTTTTTGGGTCACTGTTATGTGGGGCGTTCGCACTGTGACTGGGCGTTGATGCATAGCTGCGCATTGTATATTTACAATTCAAGGCATTTTTTTATGTTGAAAGAAATGTTATGAGCTCTGTATCCAATATCCAAGATGACGCTCGTTTCATGTTTGTTTTCATTTAAATATCTTGCGTAGCACATAAATATGTAGAGTGTAAATATATACCCAGTGGACTCGAGAAGACGGGTTATAAGATTCTCAACGATGAGATTTGTTTTAAGCGTCTTTTAGATATCTTGAATAATATAATAGAGCTGTACAGAGAAATATCTAACATATCTAAACATTTAGAACGCAATTATAACATTTTATAAATGATTTATTAATTTTTCATCTCACGTTTCAATTATTAATTGGATACACTTAAATAAACCATAACAGTCAATTTCTACACTTAAATACAAATACAGTCAATGAATTGTGACTATGCGTGGTACAGCTGCGCGTTGTACAGTTGCGTGTTTCATTCTGGGCAGTGTGTCAGCTACGTTTTTCTTTTTCTATTTTGGTCTGGGGTTGATCGAGCGTTTTCCGCTGTATGCGTGGGCTAGATTATTGGATTGGGTAGTACCTTCTCGGCGTTTTTATGACAGAGGGGGCGTTATTATATCAGTTGCGTTTTTCCACCGATTGGTCTGCATTTTGAATGTGCGTTCATTCAGACTGGGCATTAATAGATCAGTTGCAATTTTCCCTACTTTGGTCTGCGGTTTTAATATTGTTTGCGTGTTAAATATGGTCTGCATATGGTCTGCGTTTCTACTACTTTGCGTTTTAATTATGGAATGCAGTGGTCTGCGTTTTTAATATTGTTTGCGTGTTAAATCTGGTCTGCTTGTGGTCTGCGTATCAATACTTTATGCGTTTTAAATATGGAATGATGTGGTCTACGTTTTGATATTTTTGCGCGTTAAATATGGCTTGCATGGGGTCTGCGGTTTAAATACAATGCATGCGTTTTAAATACTTTTTACCTTTATATATATGGCCCGTTTAAACTGCTGTCATTGGAAAATTGTCCTATTAATTACTTTTATGGTTATAGAATGTCATGGTAATTGTTGTTACTCTTAGAGATCGACCTTTTTATGTTGTCATTCTTATATGTGGACTTTCTGAATTGGTGTCATTTGAATAAAGTCCTTTAAATACTATTATTGATACCTATCGCCATTTTACTTATGAGGTTAGGTTGTTGGTTCTCAAACATGATGTTATGTTGTTAAATTCAAAAAAAGAAGCTACTTATATGATGACAATTCTATATATACTGACCTCTTAATTATTGTTATTATAAGTATGGTCATTTGTTAATATTGTTATTTGTCATATTCAATCTTGTCTGTTTGTCATTTTAAGGATTGTATTATTATATATGGCCACTTCTAAACATGATGTTATTGAATTTTTTAGTTATGAGGTTACTTACAATTAGGTTGGTATTTCTAAGTATGATGTTATATTGTTAAATTCAAACACGATGTTGCTTTATACATTCATTTAAGTAGGAATAGCTTACCTCTTCAATTAAGAGGGAATTACTCATGTATGCAATTAAGAAGGAACTCCTTGATAACAATTAGTGGTTGCACCTTATGGGGGTAAAGCGATTTTAAAATATTATTCCATTTATGTAAGAGCAAGGATCTGGTAACAAATAAAAGTACTGTGAGGATTATATAACATATAATGTTGATGGCTTCCTAATATGCAAGGTTATGGTAACATTGTGTCATGGCCCTGGTTGCCTTAGTTTATTTTTGACATGGCGATATGTACGGAGCATTGTCTTGTATTATAACATTGAATTATGTAAGGGTAACTTATGTCATTATAAATTACGGTGCAATTTTTAGTGTTAGGTATTTTATGAAAAATAATGGCATTATGGACTTATCTTAATACGATTAAAACGTTGGTCATGGATGGTTATAAAAATAAGGTCCTAGAACCAAGTACCTTGAATGACTAAGATTGTAACGGGGGAATCTGCAAATTACTCAAATTTACCTTCTTAAATGGTTGGGCTGGGTATCTCGTCTACTAATGGAGTTCAAGGGAGTATTGGGCCAATGTTACATGCCTTGAGTCGTGGGGACTACCTTGTCTTAACTTTGTTGGGTCATGTTCAGAGTCCTTCGGGCATGCGTGTTCGTAGAGTTAGCGGTTGTCTTGAGGCGTTGTTGTACTTGGAAGAGATCATTCTTTTGCCTGGTCTCTTAGTGTCGAGATGGATATAGTCACCCCTGGTAGCCTTAGGAGGCATGACTAAGTGTGTGATTTTCCTGTGTAAAGAACCGAGTGTCGTATCAAGAGTCTCGGGCCCTTTAAAGGCAGGGTTCCACTCTTGCGACACACCTGACGGAGGATACTAGTTTCTGCCTGAGCAGTCGGCCAGGAGCCTGTCTAATCTTCTTTCGAGAAGACATAAGACTAAAAGCCCTACTTTTCTGTGCAGAGATAGTAAACTCCACTGTTGGGTTCTTCCGTCTGTGACTGTACTATACTTATCACCTAGTGTCGTTTTCTGCTTACGGCTGCTAGTAGTGCGCCTTATGTCTAGGGGTGTTTATTGCTTGATGTCACTGTGATTCGTCGGGGTTGTATTGTTGCGTTCGCCTTGCTTGCGTCTTGTTCTAGGTCGGGTTACTAGTTTCTACCTGAGCAGTCGGCCAGGAGTCGGTCTAATCTTCTTTCGAGAAGATATAAGACTAAACGCCCTACTTTCCTGTGCAGAAATAGTAACCCTCACACCTTGGACTCTTCCCTCTGTGTTCTTACTGTGCGCCCCGAGAATGTCTTATTGTTGTGTTGTGTGCCTTGTCCTTATGGTCGTATTGTTGCAGTTACTCATTGTGTGCCTTCCGTTTTGACTTGTCATGGTTGCGTCTCGTTGGTTTTCCAGTGGCGTCGTACAGTTAGGTGTGTTGTTACTTCTACACACGTGCACACACTTAAAGATAAAATAAAAAAAAATAAAAAAAAATAAAAAAATAAAAAAAATATTGCACGTGTCACTAGAACGGTTGTCGTAACGAGGCGGTTCGTTACAGCTCTAATGCCTCCTTCCTTCTCCTATTGTGTCACTATTGTAAATCCTTCAATCCTATCCTAAGTTTTTCTTAAGGGGGGATGTTAGGATATTTAGACACTTAGGAGTTAGTTAAGATCTACTTTGTCTAATATGTCATTAGGTAAAAGTGTGTTTCTTTAGTATGCATTAGTATTCATTTGTAGTTAGGAAATATGACGGTCACGATATTTTCCCGACATAGAGTGATCTGATGGTTCATACTCTCCTCGATCTTAACGACCATTGATCTGTGGATTAACACCCTATTGGTCTATGATATCTATTTAAAGATCATGGAGGGTCATTTTCCGATGATCGATTGTGAGAAACTCTCTTGTAAAATATATTTGTACTCTTTTTCTTTGCATTAATAAACTTCTCCAAGTGGCTGCGTTGGCGTGGATGTTTCCCCGTAGTGGTTTTACAACGTGAAAACATCAGTGTGTTGATATTTGATCTGGTTATGTGAGTGGTTATTGAAGTTGTTCGTCCTCTGTTGGAATACCTGTGTTGTCGAACACTAACTCAGTAGGGCCAAGAAATGATGGTTGAGACAGTTCCTGTAACTATAAACGAGGAAAATAAAGAGACCACAACAAGCAAGTGGGAGAGAAGAGATACCATCATACTAAGTTTATTCTCATCACATTTTTCTTTCTTTAACATTTTTTCATTCAGTTATTCCTCTTCTTTGATTGGAAAGGTCTAACCAAAATCTCATAATTTCCTTTTGTCTTCCCTCCCGGGATTTCTACTATTCCTCCCACCACTTTCTTCTTTCCATGGTCTATTTCCTATTTATATTTACTTTATGGTCTCCAAGAGCCCTAATCCCATCCTCTGAAAAAATGCATTCTGATTTCAAAGCATTGTAATATACCTTAATATTTTTTCAGAAATCCCAAGAGAACTAAGTCGAGATTAGTTTTGATGTTTTTTTTATAACTCTGAGTTTTGAGTATAAAATATTTGATATTGGTCTATGACTTTCTTCCTTTGAGTTATACATGTGTTTACTCTATAAAAGTTCTCTATGTGTATAGATCACCTTATTTTATTTTTATGTGTGATCAAAAATATTTATTTTCTCTATGATGGATGTAAGGAAATTTTACTTATGTTTTTAAATGTGTGATGTATGAAGTTCCTAGTCATCTCTCATGAATTCTCTTTAAAATAAAACATTTTATATTATTTTGCAACGTTTATCTTTCTTTGATTATAATAATGAATTTTCTCAAATCTTTATATCATTTTGGAAAACTAGAGTATCAAAAAACATCATAAAAGAGAGAGGAGTACCACCTCTATAAAAAGCTAGTAGGATTCACATCCTCATGAAGTTGTCGTTTCAATATTGATAGCTTCAAGCCTCAACAAATCTATATTCCTTAGAATCCTCACTGTATCCAACAAAGACACATTTCTCATTGCTATCATCTAAGTTTTTTCTCATCTCTTCAGGTACATGTGCATAAGAAATACACTCGAAAATCCTGAAATGGGATACACTGCTAGATTTACCATTCCAAGCTGCCTAGGGAACTTGGTTATTCACACTTTTAGTTAGACTTGGGTTCATAATATACACAGACTACATCTCCCCAATATTCATTTGGAAGATGCTTCTCCTTCAACATACTTCGAGCCATATTCATAATGGTTCCATTCTTCCTTTCACCTACTCCATTCTGTTGTGGAGTATAGTGACTAGTAAAATGTATCTTGATTCCATGAGACCAAAAAAACTCCATGAAATCAATTAACATACAATCACCTACTCAAATAAACCCAATTGTTTCCACTAAAATCATCAATAAAAGTCATAAAATAGACATTACCAATCACTGAAGGTGTGTGAACAGGCTCCAATGGAGCTTTAGCCCTATACAAACTCCGGAAATAAATTTATCCTTGTGATTCTTTGCAAGTATGAATCTCTCACACAAGGTTGTTAGTGGTTGAATATTGGGAAACCCTTTCACCATCTATTTCTTATGTAGTAAATATAGGCTACCAAAATGTAAATGACCATACCTTAAATTCCATAACCATGACACATATAAACCCTTAGATTTATAATAATTTAAAGAGTGAGTCAAATAATTTCTCATAATAAGCAGAAACATTCTATTTTTTTCATATCTACTCTGAAAATCAAATACTTACTTAGATACTTATCACATATTGTACATAACTTGTTATTGAAGAACACTCTGTACTTTTTCTCCATTAGTTGTCCAACACTTCACATATTGCATTTCATACCAGGTACATAATAAACATCATCTATTGTTCTTCTTTCATCATTCTTAGTATAAACCTAAATCACACCTTTACCATTAACTCTTACCTTATTGTCACTGCCCAACTTTACCTCACACTGAATACTTGTATCTAAAATTGAAAACAAGTCTTTATTTTTAGTTCATCCTTTGACTCCTTTGTCATGTGTGCATATTTATTTCCAGCATCTTCTTGCTTCTTCCAACACTTGTTATCATAATGTCCAAATTTCATACAATAATAACATTGTACCTTAGATTTATTATACCTCTCATTTCCTTTGTGCTAGGATCTCATGCTACTCCCCCTTAAGGAGGATTCTGGTGAGTTTTCTCCTGATATTATTAATCATTTTTATGGTCTATATGATTAGTAGTTCCACCTCCTCTTCGTGTGCTACTAGAAATTCCTCTTCCTCTACCTCTAGTAACATGCAACTGAGATTTGAAGGTATTCTCTAATGGATTATCCTATCTACACATCCTGGATTCATGATCAATTAGAGAAACAATTAATTCATCATTATGCATTTGACTAATATCTTTAAACTCTTCTATGGGTACAACTATGGATTCAAATTTATTATGCAAAGATCTAAGAACTTTCGCAATTACTCTCTTGTCTAAGAGGTATTCACTATACTTCCTTAGTTGATTCATGACATTCATGACTTAAGTCATGAAACTATGAACTCACTCACTGTCCTTCATCTTAAAATTATCAAAGTCCATTCTCAAATTATGAACCTTAACAGTATTGATCTCCGATACACCTTGATAGTTGGTTTCAAGAGTGTCCCAAGCTTTCTTTAAAGAAACAACACATGACACCTTCAAAAACATAGTTTAAGCATTTCTTAATAAGACCAAGGGCTTTGTTGTCCTTCTTTTTTTTCTCCTTCAACAACTCAGCATTTTTGAGAACCATTTATACTACTTTGGTCAACATGATCTCAATAACAAATTGTAACAAACTCCCAAATATCTCTTGAGAACGCATAATCTTTATCATTCTCATAAACCAAGAATCATAATTCTTTTCAGTCAAAGTTGAAATCTATGATTGAGACAAACTATTCTTTGTACCCATTTTAAATCAGATTCCAAATCATTGTACTCAGTTACATTGAAGAACTAGAAATATTACTTTCTATGATACCACAATAAAGGACACGGGAATGCTTCAGGAATTTCGGCACTGTATAACAACACCAATAAGAAATAACAACATTTTCGACAACTTTGAACCTAACCTTGATTGAAGGGATAATACTTTTTTAGGATAATGAAAAGATGTCGAGATTTCTAGGAACTTCGATTTTACTTCTTTGCCATTTGATTGGGGGAATGATTACCAGAGCCCTCAATGTGAACAAAAATACCTTGTTATCTACAAATCAAGTGGGATCTTACCTTGCAAGCTTCTCACTTGGGTCAGAGAGAGGGCGCTTTGATTGGATCTATTTTTTCTTGATTCTGATTCTCTTACTTAGTCTCTTGGTTGGCACTTGGGTCAGATAGAGGGCGCTTTGATTGGATCTATTTTTTCTTGATTCTGATTCTCTTACTTAGTCTCTTGGTTGGCAGGAGCAAGAGGAAGAATGATTCAGAAGGCGCACAACAAAATTGTTATCCTAGCTGCCACCCTCTGCAATTCCATCCTTATGGCTTGCATGCTAGATCTTGGGTGTTTTATCCCGCCAATGATTTCCATCCTTGTGAGTTGCATGCTACATATTGGGTGTTCTATCCAGCCAGTGATCCTTCCTTCTGAGCTGCATGCTCGATTTTGGGTGTTCTATCTAGCCAGTGATCCAAGTAGACATTGGTTTCTCTTTACCTTCCGAGCAAGCAGTTTCATATGCAATTTCCTTTTACCCATCATATGTAGTCTCAAATATCCATCAGTTAATCAAAAGTACATGCAATTTGGTATGCTCGATCTTGGGTGTTCTATCTAGCCAGTGATCCAAGTAGACATTGGTTTCTCTTTACCTTCCGAGCAAGCAGTTTCAGATGCAATTTCCTTTTACCCATCATATGTAGTCTCAAATATCCATCAGTTAATCAAAAGTACATGCAATTTGGTTGAAGTTGAAATTAATATCACTCAATACACATTACTTTACATGGTTGATAAAATCTTGGATTGTCATTTTTATCATTGTTATAGTTAGATAGTGAAACATATTTTGAATAAGAGGAGTTGATCTAGGGCAGAGCTGATCTAGGGGCTTTGATGGAAGCTTCTTGATGTGGTCTCCTACTCTCAACAAATTGGATTATTATTTATTTTTCATCTTTACCAGAAAATTGGAATATTATTCATCTTTCCCAAGGATAGTTGTGGGAAGAGGAATCTGAGACAGTGAGGTGTGAGGTGGCGAGGAGAGGGTTTTGGCGAGCACAGGGTAGACTCTACAGATTAATATCTAGGCAATGTACAAATCAATAGCTAGGCAGTTCCAACACAAACTTCGGTTGAAAATGGTGGGGTGGTTATGGGAAGCCTCTTTGAAGGCTCTATGACATCATTCTTAGAGAAAGGGTAGACTATACAGATTAACAGCTTGGCAGTAGACAAATTAACAAGAAGGAAATGTGGGGCGGTGATGGGAAGCCTCTGTGAAGGCTCTATGACATCATTCTGAGAGAGACTAAGACCGTATTGTCAGAGATGGTATTAAAATTACAGGGGCTGCGGAGCCAGGATAAAGTATTAATGGAGGCTGAGCATAGGTGCATACACTCAGTGGCTTAATCGAAGAAACTAAAAATAAAACATTTTAAGCTATAAATAAAACATAAAATATAGGAAGAGCTTTTACTTAGAAAAAATGTATCATAGATAAACTTATAATATACTCAAAATAAACTTATAAGGTATTCAAAAGTTTAGGTTATGTAGCAATAAGACATCCATGTTATTAGACAATAATATTTTATAAAGTCAATTTCGATATTAGAAAAAAATCATTTTTTCCTTCTAGGTACAAGGTTGGAAAAAAGATTGGAAAAACATGAAAATATTTACAGTCAACCATGAATATATATATTTACAGTCAACCATAAACTAATTAATTGAGAGTCAAAGCAGAATGATAGAGTCCCTTTGCCTTTGGCCCGTTGCACTCAAACACTTTACATAACCCACTGTAATGATGGCATTTTAAGGGGCGATTGTTGTAAAGTTTGGAGAAAATGTGTTATGAACACCGTCCTAAAATAAACCAACCAAACCAATGGACTGTTAAATTTATGACAGGAGGCGCTGGGATTCGAGCGAAAGTGAATTGTTTCACTGGCAAAATCACCAACTACGACGAACCTCATTCCGACCTCGATTTTGATCGCGTGCGAAGAATGACCCATTCCTTGGATTTGAAAAACGTGAAAATTGAAACTTTAGAGAAGGCGAATCTCTGTCATTCTCGTCAAACCTATACCCTTGTAAAGCTTCCATAGCAGTTGCAGCATATTCAGGGTTATCGAATTCCACAAAAGACAGAACAACCACAACGCTCGCCTCTCCTCCTCCTTCACCTCCGTGAGATTTTTTAACTTCCTTGGACTTATTGACGAGCCTCACTTCTTTGAAACCGCGGAAAGGGCGAAATATGTGAGCTGCTTCTCTACGAGTGCAATTACTTGGAACACCCTCAACAAACAATGTGTTCGATGCATCCGCTGGTAGACAATGATTATCATCCACAGGCCGCCTCCTCCCAATTAAAGGATCGAAATTATGGCGATCAGACCTGAAATTCAACTCCACGCCTACAGTTAACCTGTTATCCTGATCAAAGTGGCCATCGTGAACATAATTAGAAAGCGCAGGAACATGACCTTCCAAGAAGCCTGAGGTCTTCCCTACTCTGTCACCGCCTCTCTCAGGAAGCCTGAGGTCTTCCCTACGATTAACATAAACACCAGACAACGAACGGTTATATTCATATTCATTGCGAGACCGCTTGGCTGGCGCGGAGCTTTGCCAATCCCTTTCTCTCTCAACTCCTCTTGCTCGGAATCTTGTGTCCCCCATGTTTCTCTCTTATTGCCTGAATTAGTATCACAGAACCGTTACGACCTAATACAACACTGCAAACGACCTCAAAAAAACCCAAAATAAACCCTTCGCTTCTAAGGCTCCAAGCTACTACAGACTCTAGTTCTCTATAGGTAATAGAGGGACGGTTGAGCGTTTTTATATAATACTATTTAGCCACGGCCGTGTACTTATGGTCAACCTATTTTAACTGTTGTATTGCCGGTTTGGAGCACGTGGCAGATGGGAAACATGATCCTCCATCAACGGTGCCTTTATTTGCATTTTTAAATATCTTCAACTTTGAAATATACACATTGTTAGTGAAAACGCCGACCACATGGTTAGTCTCAACGTTTTGAGTTTTGTTATTTTATGTTTAATTTTAATTATTTTTGTTTAATTGAGTTAGAAATTGTTGGGTCTCCATATCTAAGTGGCTAAGTCTTTATAAGTCAGGTGTTTCAAAGATTTTTTAACCCATTGAAATCCATTTATTCAATCAAAAATCCAATTTAAACAACATAAAATTGAGATTTATGTCATCACTTTATTAGTGAAAAATATTTTAATTTTTGTTTCACATGTTAAGGTTTTTGAAAAGTTATTTTCCTTTCAAAAGTAGAGGGAATTACTTCCTTTCCTTACAAGAAGAGATAATTTTAAAGAGGTAAAAATATCTCAAACTCTAGAACCTTCGGGAATCTTACTAGTTCTTAATATGAAAATTGTGAGACCCCACAAGACACTTGATCAAGTCTTGTCATCGCTCACCTCGAAGGGCATGCCACACCATGACAGTTCTTACTTGGTTGCTTGACACTAGCTCGACAATTTAATTCTTAGTCTTATTTAAGCATACATGCATGAAGATGAGAATCCAAGAGAAAAATTGTGGAACAAACAAAGACAAACACAAAAATAGTGCAAGCAGCAGAAACCATGGCTAACACCGGGCTAAGTCTTTGTTATTGCAAAACCATTACAATAAGAGCACTATTAGTTCAACTTACAACATACCAGAGTCAAATGACTCATCTCACCTCACCAAGACACTCAAAAAAATAATTTTTGAAATGAAGGAACTCTGTCGCAACCGGCTCCACTACCACGTGCGGTGCACCTTAGATGGGCCCACAACCGTAGACTTGTTGTGCCTTCATTTCCAAGAATTTCACCAAACTAGCATAGATTCTGGTTCTATCTCATGCATGCCTCCCAAAGACCTACTTTTCCAGACTTCCCAAAAGCCTCCCAAAGTGTCCAACACTTGGCTACTTTTCTTCCATCTTGGAAACTCTACCTTAGTTCGTTGCCTCAAACTTGCCTTGAACTTATTCTCCAAATTTCTTGCCAAAAATCCTCTATGATTTCCTTTGGTTGTGTGTCCTTTCTCTTGTATCGACTCTAAGGGTCACTTGCATGAAACATGATATCTATTGGGTGTGTCACGCCCCTTCATAAATCCAAACTAAACTGACTGGTCATGCCTCCTCTGTGGAATGGTGTGCCCATCTAAGCCCACATGCCCATCAACAATTTGTCTCTTGCACCGACGCGCCCTATCCTTTGATGCATGCCCCTTGCCTTATGCCCTCTCTCATTTTGATCATCGTGAGTCCTCGTGGGTGTGCCAATGGGGTCCTCCAACCTTTCAGGTGCACCCATGTTGTTGAGGGTAGACGATTCCACTCCATGTGAATTCTCCCAAGTTTCCACACCCTTTCCCAAATGAAGCCCAAGTCTTCCTTAATCATTCTAAGCAAGTAAGGTGTGTACCCCTTTAGCATTGCACATCATCATCATGCACCCAAGTTGCTCCTACCCACACCCAAACATATTTGTTCATCCAACTGATTACTGAACTTCTTTTTTCTCTTTGTCTGTTCAATCATCAAATCTACCCAAGGAGCATGATTTCTCGATGGGTGTTGTGGGAGACATTACATCCTCCCATACTCCAAGTCGTTGCCATCCTTGGAAACATCCTTCGATTTCCATGGTGTCTTAGTGTCATATTTTGATTTGTTCACCACCCAATGACTCATGTCTTCTCAACTCATCTGCCATGAAGGAAAACTCCCTTTAGGAAGTTACATGTGTCTATGAAGAGTCGTTTCTCTCTGAATTATTATTTCTTCCATACTTGGGTCTCTCTCCCCATGCTTCCATGTGTTTGATCCCCTTGTGACTTTGGTTGATTGGGTAGCTATTCCAATCGTTGCACCTCTATCTCAAGAACTCACATCTTCACGTTCAAACATTCTCTTATGTTTGCAATATCCTTACATGTGCAACTCTTTGTTTCCTCCAATACGTTAAGTCACCAACTACATTCTCAACATTTTTCACCAAGGCACCTCCTCAAGGTGCTCCATTGTTCTCATTGGCTCTTGTCGAGACAGTGAGCCAACATGCCATAATCTAGTTTGACGGTGAAGGGGGATGGTTGGTTGGGCCATCTTTCTCATCTCAAATTCATTGTAAATAAATTGATGAGTTGTCACCATACTTGTACGTTATGTACATAAACAATAGTACACTTGAACTAATTTTTCCTTCACACTCCTCCATGAATCGTTCTAACTTAGGATCATATGGTCATTCACCATGTCCAAGTTGTCTAGAAGAGGAATCAACCTCTTCCTTGGTTTTGTTCCACTAAGGTTGTTGCGTCCCTCCCTCATGTACTATTTGTCCATGAATGGTATCTTCTCCTGTTCAATGAACTGTTACGACATCCTTGTGTCTATGACTCCTTCTGATATTTTCTACCACTCATAAGTTTTAAGATAGAAATTATCCAAGCCATCCAATGTCTTAGTCAAATATCCAACTATCTCCTCAACATTGGAAGGTCTTCATTCCATGATCTGTATTATTTTTGGCATGAAATGAGAGAAGATATATAATAAATAAATGCAAAGATATATCACGGATATCCAATAACATAACAAAAATGTATCATAGATGAAACCATAAACATAGAGATACAATAATACATGATTTCTATTAATGAAAGAAATGTAGAGAGACTCTAAAAATATAGAGTGAAAGACTCAATAGAATGGTGGCATCTTATCTCTGAGAAGAGATGTGAAGACTACTCTCATTCGCAAGAAGATGATTATTACAATGAGGCTTCAAGATCCTTTTTAACATAAGTAAAATCCAAAACCCTAACCCCGGAAGATGAAAATCCAAAAGGTTTGTGGGCCCCGATGGAGGTAGTTGATACGTCAACTTCCCGAGGGCGTAACTTGTGCATATGATCTCCATTTGGGGCGCTCAATACATCGTTAGAAATATCTATCCGAGGAATACAACTATTGATGTGAGAAACATTAAAGAAAATTCCATGTTGCTCCCTATTTTTCCCAAAAATGTCATTTAGGGCCTCAAAACAACCCCGAAAGTTTGGGACCCGAAAAAATAGCGAAAAATAGTAAAATACCAAAATTGTGAGAAAAGTGTTTTGAGCTAGTTGGAAAAGGTGGGTGGCCACTGATATACACCTATATCAATCCTCCCTCCTTAGGAAGCAATGGTCTCCATTGTGTTGAGTGTCTGGGGGAGAGGGAAGAGCGTTTGTTAAATCTGCATCTTGATGAGGTGCTTGCCTTGTTGGAGAAGTTGTGTTGTTTAGATTGCTGAAGGTTGTCATGAACATGTAGATGGAAGGGTTGGATATTTTTAACCAGTATGGCTACATGAGATGCTTGTGTGCAGAAGGAATCTTTACACTTTGTTGCAATCTTGTCGACCTGCTTCTGTTGGATAGAAGATGCTTGGGCCGAGCTTGTAGTGGTTGCAGTATCCTTCTCTTCACCTTTTGAATAGATTGTGAAGAAGATGAATTTTGTAGTATGAGATACTACTTTGTGGCACTGTTTAGGTGGAACAGTAGTCGAAAATACTTTTGGTATTCTATAGAGATGACCCCCCAGAAAAACAATGACACTACGGTGTCGAGACTCATAAAAAACATGGTGTTTCCACATATATGGCTGGCCCAGGAGAACATCACAGATATCCAGTGGGGAAGCATCACATAATACCTCATCTTTGAAGGGTTGGATGTTGTATGACAATTGACACTGCTGGATTACACGAAAATCTCATCCCTAGGGAAGCCACCTCATGTTGTATGGTTGTTGGTGTGGTGTTGTCGACAATCCCAACTATTTGACAACCTCTACTCAGATTAGATTCTTCTGTCTTCCGCTATAAACAGCAAAATGTAGTGGGGTAAACTTCACCCACATATGTTAATGAAAAAGGTACTCCCCCTCTTTAGGATCTGTTGGTTCTTCTGATTGAATTGTTGCGGTCGTGACAATAGTAGTGGGCTTTGTGTTGATGATCTGTCTTTTACCAGTATTTTCGAAATCAGATTCTTAATCACGATTTGGCTCCTTGTCTTTGATGTTGGCCACTAATGATTGTTTTGAGAGACATTCTTCAGTGTTGTGCCAGGGGATTTTGTGGAAATCATACCATTTCCCGGTGTCCTTCTTTGTCTTCATGTGACCCTTCTTTTCCTGTGGATTGAACTGATTTTCAGGAGACTGTTTGTTAGGGTCATCTTTATCATACTTTAGTTGTTGAAGATTTTTATACCCAAACTCCCATTTGTTCTAGTGGTTAAATTTTTGCATGATTTTAACATCATATCGATAAGAAAGACTGAGTGATGAGATGTCTAGAAAATCCATTTCAGTTTGGCTGTATCTGTGTAGAGCCCCACGGTATTTTAGAACCAAATGTTGTTCGGAGTCTTTGATACCCAACTTGGTGCGCAAGGTATGGAAGGCATTGGTGAAATCCAGAACTGCTTGGCCCCTCTCTTGCCGCAGTGTGGTCTATCTCATGTACTGGTCCACATAGTTGCCAACATGGTAATATTGTTCCTTTACCGCATCAACAAAAAAATACCAAGTGGGCTCGACCCCATATATTCCAGACTCCTCTATGGAACTTTTCTCCGAGTAAGTTTCCCATCAATGTTTGACATGGGGGAGATATTTTAGGAGTGTGAAGGTGATATTTTCCCTATTGGAAAAATTATGAACAGAGAAATAATCTTCTAACAATTTTAACCATTTGTCTAGGGCATCCGCATCTATCTGACCTTCAAATACGGGAATATCAAAATTAGCATGTACCTTGAAAGGAAAGGTTCTTCCAAAGTGGTTTTTTTATGAATATGCGCTTGTTTCTATCGACAACCATTGAAGGATGTGGGAAAAATTCTCCATAATTTCATCCCTCTGTCGTGTGAAATCTTGCTCAAGAAACATATTGGTAGGATCGTATACTCTGTCATTTTTCTTTTATTCCACCATGGAGGTTTTCTTGGGTGTGCGAGAGAAATTGTCTTCAAGAGAGACAAGATCGACACCCAACTTGATATAATGAGACCTCGTTGGGGATATGCACTGGAAAAAAAAACGATCAAGAGCAGCCTACTCTGATACCACTGATCCAAATTATTTTTAGCACGAAAGAAGAGGAGAGATATAATAAAGAAATGTAGAGAGATATCATGGATATCCAATAATATTACATAAATGTATCAAAGATGAAACCATAAACACAGAGTGAAAGACTCACTAGAATGGTGGCATCTTATCTTTGAGAAGAGATGTGAGGGATACTCAGATTTGCAAGAATATTATTATTACAATGAGGCTCTAAGGGCCTTTCTAACATAATTAAAATAAAAAACCCTAACCTCGGAATATGAAAATCCAAAATATTTGCAGGCCCCGATGGAGGTAGTTGATACATCAACTTCCAGGAGGCATAACTATTGCATACGATCTATGTTTGGGGCTCTTGATACACCGTTAGAAATATCTATTTGAGGAATACAAATTTTGATGTGAGAAACATTGAAGTAAATGCCATGTTTCTCCTCTTTTTACCAAACAAATGTCATTTAGTGCCTCCAAACGACCCCGAAAGTTTGGGACCCGAATAAACTGCTAAAAATAGTAAATTACCAAAATTGTGAGAAAATTGTTTTAAGCTAGTTGGAAAAGGTGGGTGTCCACCGATATCCACCTGGATCATTCCACTAACAATATATTCCTTCTGTTATCTGCATTAAAATGTCCAATCGTCACCCCGCATCTTCCAAGTTTATATCCACAAGTTTGCTTGCTCTTGTTGTCCGTAAGAACCATCTGCAAGGAAGACATCTATGCTCCATTGTTCCTATTTATGGTAGGAATCAAACATGTAGTTTTCCCTGAGAAAATGGAAAAAATATTTCTTTGAGGAATCAATGTTTCCTTTTCCTTCATCATGATCTCCTATCCGAGCACAACTTCAAAATAATCCATAGGAACAACGATGAAACTCGTATTTTCACACCATTCACTAAGCTTCAACGAGATATCCTTTCCCACACCAATGACCCTTTGTACACCTACATTGATTGTCTTGGAGGTTGTTTATGTTTCTTTAGGATGCAACCCAAGCCTCCACACAATGTCTTCCCTCAAGAAGTTATGAGTCACCCCACTGTCTACCATGGATAATACTGATAATTTCCCATTGTGTTCGACCTTCACATAGCAAATTTTCATGTCATATTTCTCCTAGATATATATGGATTCACCCTCCATGACAACATTCAAATCCTACAACGTGTACAAATAATTACTTTCATCCAAGGTCTGTATATTTGCAAAGTATCAAGGTCGACGGTTATGTTGCGTAGAGTATCGCTCTCACCAAAACTACCCGTACAAGGACTTGCAGGGTGTAACGATCCATGTTTAAACTAAAAACCAAAAATGATTAAAAATAGAAAGGGTTCTTTATTGCGAATGTTTCACGGGGAATTTTGGCCACGATTTTTTTGCTAGAGAGAAACCAGAAGGGCACACGCATGAGGAATTATAATTTGACAAAGGATAAAATGATCTACCTAAGAATGAGATCCAGTCCCTTAGATTGCACATCTAAAAACTTCCGGTAGATTCCCTAAACTCTAGGAAGGTCACATTTCTAAGATGGAGCACCTCACTATTGTGGGGAAGAAAAATTACATGAAAACCAATGCCGACATGGAAGGAGGTTAGACAATGGGATAGAATATCTTAGTATGAGTCTCAGAAACCAAAAGGAGAGTCTCAGTGCATCCATTGAGGAGGGCGCACTTCTTTCATTCCCGACAGCTGAAAAGAAAAACTCAGCAAGAGCACAAAACCTAGATGGTGCACCCCTCCTTCTTGCCTTGTGTAACTTGCAGTGAGAGGAATGAAACCTGAGATATTGAATAGCCAAAGGGATAGGCTAACTGTCAAAGGTGTAATCATTCAAAAATGTTAAGCCAAGGTGTATCCATTAAGAAAGGAGCGTTGGCTTTTCTGAACACAACCCAGATAAAAAAAAGAAGAAAAGAAACAGAGAAACTATCAAACAAAGATAGAAAAGGAAGCATATAGGTTTGGAAAATGAAAAGATTCTTCTTATATAGATAGGTTCACATTTTATAATAAGGGACCAACTTATTTACATATTATGTGATCTAACACAATGAAATACAACTTAGCCTAGGTTAACATCTGCGCCCGAGGTTGAATTTCCCCTTGGTGGCCCAATTCCTCCCTATTTAGATATGGAAGCATCCCATATTCCATGAGAAGCTGAGGAAAGAGACGATGCACCAATTCATCTATCATCCACTTTTGTTGAAATGGATTTTGTCCTTGGCGTGCCACAATGTAGGAGGTGTAAGCTCGGTGCCTTGTAGAATGAGTCATGGTCTCAAGTAGTGTGTCTTTGGATAAGGGGAGTTGGAAGTCTGGGATATTATCCACCGGGTGTGTAATTGTAACTGGTTCCCCCAAGAGAGAACGCTAAAAAAACTTTGGATGGTTGACATTGATGACATTGTGTATCCCAAGCTAGAGGGGGGGGATCTAATCGATATGCATTCTCCCAAATATTTTCTAGATTGGTATAAGGGCCATATCTAATTGGAAGAAGTTTATGATGCTGGACTTTGAAGAATTTCTTATCCAAATTTAACCAGACTCTATCTCCAGATTGAAAGGACATGGAGGTCCTTTGTTTTTCATTCTTTTTCTTTGCACGATCTTGAGTTTTTGTTACGACAGTGTGTTGTTGTGCGAGTTGTTGAAGAAACTAGTGGGTTGAGTGTTGTTCTTGTTGTTGATGCAAAGTACCTTGGGGATACAAAGTGAGGGGAATCTCGGATGGTGATGCTGGTTGGAAGCCTAAACATAATTAAAATGGAGAGAACCTAGTATAAGAGTGTGTGGCCTTGTTGTAGTTATGCTGCAGAATATGAAAGTAGTTTTCCCACTGTTTGTTGCACCCAAAATTAGTTCGGAGAGAATGTACTAATACCCGGTTTACTACCTCTGTTTGGCCATCTGTTTCAGGATGGAAGGTGGTAGAGAACTTTATTTGACACCCCAGTAGTTCCCATATGGTCTTCCAAGATGTGCTGAGGAAGCGTGAGTCTCTATCTCAAATGATGTTGCTTGGCAGGGCAAAATGTGGCCATACATGTTGGAAATACAACTCCATTGTTTGTGTTGTTGTAGTAGTCTTTGTGCATGGAATGAAAAGTGCAATTTTTCTAAAACGACATACCACTACCCATATTGCATCATGTTTCTTTTGGGTGGTGTGTAGTTCGCTTAAGAAATCCATAGATATTGACTCCCAGGGATGAGAAGGGAGAGGCAATGGCTGGTATAAGCCATCCTTTCTATTGGATGGCTTCGATTGGGAACATAATGCATAATCTCTGAGGAATTTCTCAACTTTGGGTTGCATATAAGGCCAATAGAAATTGCGTTGTAGATGCTAGAGAGTATTTGTGGTACCAAAGTTGCCACCATAGGCTGATGCATGAGCTTCTTTAATGAGAAAGAGATGATCATTTGAGTGTGGAACACAAAGAAAGTTTAATTTGTATAGCCATCCATATCGGATTGTGAGTCCAAGACTGTAATCTGATTGACAACCATGGGACTATGTAAGGCAACCCAAATATCTTGAATGTCCTGGTGAGTAGCATACTGATCTTTCCATGTATCATAATTAGCACAAAACACCTCTAAAATTGGGAGAACTGGAGTTGGTGGCCTGCTGAATAAATCGACCATTTTATTAGAAGTTCCCTTCTTATATCGGATTACCAAATGAAATTGTTGAATGTAGGATGCCCATTTAAGATTCCTTTGCTCCTGAATATTAGACTGTGAATTAATGAAAATCAACGGATAATCATCTGTATGTAGAATAGTCTATTTGTCTAGAAAATAATGGCGCCATTTCTTGAGAGCTTGTACCAAGATGTAAAATTTTTTGTCATAAGTATTATAATTTCTCTTATCCTTGGAAAGAGTTTCTGAGTGATAAGAAATGGGGTGGACTCCTTATTTAAGAACAAGACCAATGACATATTGTGAGGCATCTGACTGAACCTCAAATGGTTGAGATAGGTCTGGAAAATGCAATACTCGAGATGAACATTGTGCCTCCTTGAGATGAAAAAATTGGTTGGTATCTTCATTAGTCCAAATAAAGGTGGAATGACTATTATATAGTTGATGCAAAGCACGAGAAATTTGAGAAAAATGCAGAATAAACTTACGATAAAAATTAATACCACCCAAGAATATTTTTAGCTCAATAGCTGAAGAAGTTTGTGGACATTTATTCAAGGCTTGGATGCAAGCCAGATCCGTTTGAATACCTTTTAATTCTACCAAGAAGTTGAGATAAAGAATTGAACTTTGGGTAAAATAAGACTTTTTTTCCTTGACTTGTAACTTGTTCTCTCTGAGTATTTGGAGAACTTGTCGGACATCTTGCATGTGGGTGTCCCATGTATTACTGAAGATGAGAATGTCATCTAAGTATATGTCACAATGAGACCAATTTTTTTTCTGAATATATCATTGATGAGCCTTATGAACGTGGTTGGTGCATTATTCAGGCCAAAGGGCATGGCTTTCCATTCATAAATATGAAATTTGGTCTTAAAAGTTGTCTTCCACACATCATCTGGGTTCATTCAAACCTGATGGTATCCTGTTGTCAAATCTAATTTACTGAATCACTTATCTCCTTGGAGGGTGTCAAGTAAATCCTCAATCTGGGGTAGGGGGTAACGGTTCTTTATTGTGGCTTTGTTAAGGGCCCGGTAATAAGTGACAAGGCACATTTATGAGGTGTCTCTTTTTGGGATTACAAATGCGACATAAGAACAGGGATCAACTGATGGTTGACTCTAACCATAGTTGATGAGGTCGGTCAATTTCTTCTCCATTTCCTTTGTTTCTCGTGGGGCCAACCGGTAAGTGGGTGCATTTGGTAAGGAAGAACCCGGGATGAGGTGAATAGAATGGTCTATATGGAGAGAGGGGGGAAGGCCCGTAGGAGTATGGAAAACATCGACAAATTCTTGTAGTAGAGGAGTCATTGCTTCGGGAATTGGATGTGTACTATTGTTTGGCGGTATTGGGTGTAACAAATAGAGAGAGACACATTGATTCATATGGATATGATGGATGTTGTATTTGGTAGAAGTTGGTTTGGGTGTTGTTGTTGTTAGGATATAGGTGTGGCCATATTTTGTAAGTTTATATTGATAGGATTTAGCCATATAAATGGAATTTATTTGGGCTTGGTAGGGTAGTCCGAGAAGTAAGTCTGAACAATCCAATGGTGAGACATCACAAAGGATAGTGTCTTTAAATTGGCCTATGACAAAGGTGACCATGCATCATTGAGATACCGATAGACGAGGACTGTCCTTTTGAACCCATCCTATATGATAGGGTTTTGGGTGTGAAGTAGTGACCAGATGAAGGTGGTTGAATAGGTATTGAGACACCAAATTTTTCTGGCTACCATTATCCATGATAAGTAAATCCAATGAATTTTTTATTGGAAATTGTGAGTGAAAAGGGGTTGGGTTGATGAGTTTGGATCTTCCGTGGTAATAAAAATCAAAGAGGGATCTACTTCAGTGGGGTTTTCAAGAGAAACTTCCTTATTTTCTTCGACTAGTTGAGAAGCAGTAGGCTCAGTGAGTAAAGTTTTGTTGGTTTTCAGAGATTTGAGAACTCGTCAATATGAAGTGTTGTGGGAGTTAGGCTTGTGGAAGGAACACCAAGGTGAATTGGTATTTGAATTCAAAGAACGAGTAAGTGGGAAGCAGGCTGAAGTATTGGAGGTGGGTGTTTGAGAGACAGAGGGATTAGGGCTAGGAATAAACTAAGGAGTACAACCCCTAAGAGATATCTTCCTTTCTATTTCCAATGCTCTGTGAATTTTTTTGTCTAATGTATGATTTTCAAGTAACTCTACTTACCTACGGAATTGAACCAATAACCCAGAAATAAACTTAAGTATTAATATCTCTTTTTGGTCTGCAATGTGGAGTAGCAGGCGCATCTTTGAGACGTAGTCAATATATGCTTGCACTCCTTATGTAGGGAGTTGGCAGAGCTAGTGCCATATAATCCATAAATATTGTAGGTACCTGGTTGGGTAGAAACGGTTTCTCAAGGCTTCACAAAATAGAGCCCAACTTTTGAATGGCTAAGAGGTAGAGGATCTTGGAGCATCTCCAATCTCTACCACGAACGTGGTTTTTTCTTACTCTGTATCCCACCATGTTTGGGAAAGTCCTTCCAATTGCAAGGAAACAATCTGAAGTTTTCTTTATTTAGTGAGGCCTAGGAAAGTGTTGAAATATGTGGAAAGGCTACGGATCCATGAATCCACATCTTCTCCATTACTTTTCCCAACAAATTTAGGGAGTTGGATTCGAGTATCCAATGAGAGGGGATCCAGATTATGTTGTTGTTGCATTCTCAGTAACTCATTAAGAATAGAGGAGAGGTCTTCTACAATATTCGAGGTATTGTATTATGATTCCACTCGCAAGGGATCTCTTCTAGGAGGCATCTTGAGGAAAAATTAAGTATTCAAGAAAAACATGGCTTTGAAATAAAATCTAGGTCAAGTTTTGTTGTGGGAACAGAGTGTGTAATACCGTGGAGGAAAAGGGGAGAGAATAAATAGAGGGAGAGATATGTAGGCCAATAGATCTGTGAATCTCCTCTCTTGGTGGTGTATATCATTGTTCCCCTTGGGATAGGAGACATGTGCACCCACTCGTATTGATAAGGAAACCCTAAGAAGGGTGTGATCTGGACTGCAAATCATGAAAATGTAAAACAAATTGGACTCATACTCAAGATATGAAGCTTATCCTTGGATCTTGAAGATTTGATACCAATTGATCTACCTTAGAAGGAGATATAGTCCCTTATATTCCACATATAAAAACTTACGGAAATTGCCCCAAACTCTAGGAAGGGCGCATTTCTCAGATGGAGCGCCTCACTATTGCGGGGAAGAAAAAATAGATGAAAACCAATGTCAGCATGGACTGAGGTTATCCAAAGGGATATAATATCTCAGTATGAGTCCCAGAGACCAAATGGAGAGTGTTAGTGTAGCCATTGAGGAGAGTGCACTTCTTTCATTCCCGACAGTTGAAAATAAAAACCGAGCAAGGGTGCAAAACCCAGATGCTGCACCCCTCCTTCTTGCCTTGTGTAACTTGCAGTAAGAGGAATTCCACCTCAGAGATTGAATAACCGAAGGGATAGGATAAATATTAGAGGTATAATCATTCAAAAACATGCAGCCAAGGTGCAACCATTAAGAAAGGCACACTGTCTTTTCTGAGCACAACACAGATAAAAAAAACAGCAAAAAAATAGAGCAACTATCAAACAACGAGAGAAAAGGAATAAGATAGGTTTGGAAAATGAAAATATGCTTGTATTAGATATAGTTTCACCTTTTATAATAAGGGACCGACTTATTTACATGGTATGTGCTCTAACACAGTGAAATACAACTTAGCTTAGGTTAACATGGGCGCCCCAGGTTGCCTTTCCCCTTGGTGGCATAGAAACACAGTAACCCTATCTCTTCGAACTCAAACTTGATTTAATGAAAACATAAAGGGATAAACATTACATGTAAGAGAAACTTGTTATTACAGTGGGAGATATGTCCCTCGAAGAAAACCTGGAAAGAAACTCGTAAAGAGTCGCATAACACAATGTGGTTTTAACCTTAAACCGAAAGAAAAAAAATATCTAACACAAGAAAGGTGATGTAAAAACCCACAGAAAATGAATTTCACTATAGAAAGCCTCATTACAGATTACAGAGAATGCATATCACTTACTGGTTCTTGTGGAGAAGTTGGCCAACACATTGTTGCATCCTTCCTTACCAGGGCTGAAAACTACAAATAAGACCAAAGGGTCAACTACTAGGAGCGTAATGGCACCTTGAGTCTCTCGTTCATGAGTAAGAGATATTGGTATGCCCCCCCACACCTCTTCCATGTGATTTTGAATAAAGTGGAGAAATCACATTGGGTGGTTTCCTGTAGTGTCAGGTCGCAGGGTACTGGGTAGGTATTACTCCATTAATGGACCTCCCATAACTTAAATGTCGATCGGCCTTAGTTATTGAGGTTTAGGTGTGACTTGGCATCCACCTCACTACAAATTCAAGAACCACTTTATTATTGTTTTGTATGTGTATAATCCTAGTTCGGTGGACAAAGTTAACATATGCGTAGGGTTTTAACTTTGTTGCTAATAGTTTCATTGTATGTATTGTGTTATAATATAGTTTTGCTCAACTAGTATAGTGTTGGAATTACATGGGTATGTTTTTAACCCTAGCTCTCATACTATGGAATTTGACATTCATGTCTCCTCACTTAAAAAAATTCAAATAATGGTATTGCTTTAATACTTGAGAATCATAACATAAATTATAATAATATAGGTATGAGCCAATCCACAAAAACACTATGGATTAGTTTAGTAGAGTATACAAATAATTTATATGTTGGTTTTAAGTCTCCTTCATATTTTTAGGATGGATATTCCAGTGGAGTAAAAAACTTATATGCGCGCAAGAGTGGAATATAATTTATAAGGAAATATCTTCACGTTTCATGAATAGTTTTGTTGTTATAGACTTTAGTTCCCCATCAAAAAAAAATTATTTATCAATATTTAGGGTACATTACATATGGTATGAGATTTGTTGGTTACAACGCTTCGACCTCACAGTAGCAGCATAAAAAAAAAATTATTGAAGGAAAAATCTAACAGACATATTTATTGTTAAAAACAGAAAATAAATGTCTCTTGTGAAAATATCAGCACATAATGATGAAGGAGAAATACCCTGAGGGGAACAAAAATCAAGAGATTCCTAGAGACCTAGAACATCACAGTGAGGGAATTTCAAACACCCAAGTCTTGGAAATGATGAGGAACCTTATCATGGAATTACAAATGTTTAAGGAAGATAATGAAAAGTTGAAGAAATCTCAAGAAGATCAATTGGAAATAAATGAAATGTTTCTATGCAATTTAGTAACAAATAAGAGTCCAAAAAACAATGACAGGGAAGAAGAGGTCAACAAAAGTTCCTCCAAGAATTCTAGTCACGAAACATAAAAAAAAGGACAATTCTTCTGAAGATGCATGCATGACAAAAAACAAGGCATTTACGGGAAGGAAGAGAAAACAATTGGATCACCTGGCAGGTGAATTCAAAAAAATAAAACCCTCCACCTTCGATGGAGAATCAAAGAGTAGTGAGGAAGTTGAAGCATGGTTGTTAGGAATAAAAAAATACTTCTAGATTTATAATTATTCTAGTAATATGAAAGTTAGAATGACCATTTATAATTTAAAGGGAAAAGCGAGTATCTAGTGGCAAGACCTGAAACTAGCGAAGGGATTGAAAGAAAAATGAATGGAATGGTCAGAATTCAAAAAGTATTTCAAAAATAAGTACTTATCATAAAGTTATTACAAAAGAAAGACTAAGGAATTTTATAAACTACGACTAGGAAAAATGGCTATGGATGATCTAATTAATAAATTTCTAGATCTGTTTAGGTTTGTGCCTTACATCAAAGAAGATAAGGTACATATACAAAGGTTCTTAATCAATCTACCACAATATTATAAGAACATAATTGAATTTGATAATCCTAAGTCTTTAAATAAGGTGTTTAGGAAGGCTCAAATGTGGTATGAACAATATAAATAGATATCTGAAACTCCTAAGGCATGGAAAGATAAGAAATGAGATAAAATGAATCAGCGTAAGAAAGGTTTCCAACCAAACACTTTCCATAACATGGAAAAAGGATTTCAAAGGAAGGACTATCACACAAATGCACAACACACTAAAGGGGGAAATGACACAGTTAATTTGGGATTTAAGAAGGTAAGGGACAATCCGAGAGAACCATTGAAATGTTGGGAGTGTGGAGAACACCATCTATGGAGAAATTGTCCATGCTTAAACCCATCAGTAAAAACCGTAGTCCATAATATTCAAGAGGCTTCAACAGTGGGAGAAATTAACAGAAGCATGCATAGAATCAATGGAGTTTTGGATGGAAGGTATGCAGATCATCAATCCATTATTATGGAAGTTGAAGGTAAAATTTATAATAACAATGTTTCCATACTGATTGACCCAGGATCTAGTTTGAGTTATATTACTCCATCTTTAGTAGAATCAAACAAGTTAAAAAAGGTAAAAAATGTTAAATCCTAGTAAGTACAACTAGCAATCGGGACAAGAAGAAAGGTAACTGAATTTATTTATGATTGTAAACTTAGTATAAATGGTCATAATACAAAGTTAAATCTCAACATATTACCTTTAGGGTCCTATCATATAATTATCAGAATGGACTGCTTAGAAAAACATAAAGTGATATTAAATTGTTATGAAAAGTCATTTTTGTACAAGGATGAAAATAATACAGCGAGAACAATATAAGAAATCAAAAAACCAGTTTTTGTTAGAAAAATATCATCAATGCAATTTAAGAAATGTATTAATAAGGGTTGCAAAGTATATGGTATTCAAGTAACTAATATCTTAGAGAAAGAAAACAAACCAAGTTTGGAAAACTTTGTAGTTCTACATGGATTCATAGATGTATTCATAGGAGAAATAGTAGAACTACCTCCAAGGAGAGAGATAGATTTCTCTATCAATATACTCCCTCGATTTTCCCGAGTATCCAAGGCACCTTATAGAATGAGTGTACCCAAAATAACATAAATGAAAATTCAGTTACAGGAACTATTAGATAAAGAGTATATCAGACCAAGTGTTTCACGTTGGGGAGCACCATCTTTGTTTGTTAAAAAGAAAGATGGAACGCTGAGACTATCTATTGATTATCATCAACTCAATAAAATGATGATTAAAAATAAATACCCTTTACCTAGAATCAACAATCTCTTTGACTAGGTTGGAGGAGAAAAAATGTTCTCTAAGCTAGATTTGAGGTTTGATTATCACCAAGTCAAGATAAAGGATGAAGACGTAAACAAAACAACATTTAGAACACATTATGGACACTATGAATTTGAAGTGATTCTGTTTGGACTTACTAATGCACCAACAACTTTTATGTGCTTGATGAATAGTATATTCAACGAGTATCTTGATACATTTTTTTTTATTTTAATCGATGATATTTTAATTTATTCAAAAATTGAAAAAGAACATGAAAAAAAATTTAAAATAGTATTACATACTTTAAGAGAACATAAGTTATATGCTAAATTTGATAAATGCGATTTCTACCAAAGAAAGAAACAATATTTAGGGAATGTAATATGAGAAGATGGTATTGCAGTAGACCCGAAAAAGATTAAATCCATTATGGAATGGCATATTCCTAAAAATGTAGTAGACATAAGGTCATTTATGGGAATTACCGGTTATTACCAAAGGTTTGTCGAAGGATTTTCCAGAATTTCCTATCTGATTACATCACTACGGAAAAAGGGAATAAAATTTAATTAGTCTCAAAAATGCCAAGACACTTTTGATAAACTAAAAAGACTATTAACGACAACACCTATCCTAATGGTAGCATATCATGATAAAGACTTTATAGTTTGTGTCCACATGAAAGTAAAGAGTGATTAGGAGGAGTTCTAACACAACATGGAGACATCATATGTTATGAATCATGCAAATTGAAAGAACATGAATGAAACTATGTAACTCACAATCTAGAATTAGCAGTTGTGATTCATGCATTAAAAATGTGGCGTAATAATTTAATGGGAAGAAACTTTATGTTACTAATCGATAATAGTGGTGTAAAACATTTGTTCAGTCAACATGATCTCAATGCAAGAAAGGTGATATGGTTGGCCTTTTCAAGTGAATTCGATTTTGAAGTACGACATGTCAAGGGTAAAGAAAATAAAGTCACAGATGCACTAATTCGAAGGAATCATGTGATTTATGAAGTAGTTATCAGCAAGGTAGAAAATTGTATTGAGAATAGGATAAAATCTGTAAGTTATTATGATGAAAACTACATCAAAACAATAGAACAATTGCAAGGAAATGCATAAAATCTGCACAAAACAAATCTCGGTATAGATTAAAGTGGATTGTTAAGGTTCAAAGACACATTATATGTACCTAACTCTACTGAATTAAAGATGATAATTCTTGATGAGGATCACAAAAAGCCATATTTTGGTCATTTAGGATACCAGAAAACGATAACAACCTTAAGGAAACATTTTTATTGGCCTAACATGAAAAATAAAATAGTTGAATACTTGTCTAAATGTTTAGATTGTTAACATGTAAAGGTTGAGCATCAATATCCAACAGGTTTGTTACAACCTATGCCTATACCCAAATGGAAATGGAAATTTATTTCGATGGACTACATCATATGTTTTCCTAAGACTCAAATAAAAAATGACTCAATTATGGTAGTGATTGATAAACTAAGTAAATATGCACATTTATACCTATGAAATCTACTTACAAAGTGATTAATATCGCTAAAAATTTTATGAAAGAAATTTTTAGATTGCATGGGATTTCTAAGATGGTGATTTCAAATAGAGATGTAAAATTGACATCCAATTTTTTGAAACAATTGTTTTCATATTTGGGTGTTAATTTGAATTTCAACACAAGTTACCATCCAAAAACGGATTGGAAAACAGAATGAACAAACTAAATTATCGAAGACATGTTACGAATGTATGTAAGAACAAAACCAACTAAGTGGGAAGAGTATGTGCACTTAGTTGAGTTCGGATGCAATAATGAGTATCAAGCATCATATAAGATGAGTCCCTTTTAAGTGTTATACAGAAGGAAATGCACAATCTCGGCCAATTGGGATAATCCGATTGGCATGATTATGGTTGGAATAGAAATGCTCCACAAAATGGAGAAAATGGTAAAAAGGGTACAATAAAACTTGAAAGAGGCACAAGATCGACAAAAAATATATGAATATATAAAAAGGAGACATCAAGAATTCAAAATTGGGGAACATGTATATCTAAAAGTAAAAGAAAGAAGAAGATCCCTAAAGCTAGGAAATTTTTCCAAGTTGGCGCCAATATTTCTTGTCCCTTTATAGATCTTAACTCGAATTAGACTAGTGGTGTATCAACTGGAACTTCCTACAAATTTAAAAGTTCATAGTGTTTTTCATGTTTCATTATTGAAAAGATATATTCATGATCCTACTCACATCATTGATTAGAACATGGAGCAGGTGGAACTAGAAGGCATGTTCCAAGAGGATCCTCTATTCTTTCTGTACAAGAAAGAAACAATACTTCATAACAAATCCATCGACGAGGTAAAGGTGCAATGGAAGAACTTTAGTCCTCATGAGGCCACTTGGGAATTAGAAGAAGATATGCATAAATATTATCCAATCCTATTCCAAGAGATGATTGAACACTAAGGACATTGTTATACTTAAGGGGGAGAGGATGTGATATCCTCAAATTATTAGAAAATAAATATTTCCACGTTGAATTTAAAAATAAATTTTCACTTATGGAATCTCAAACTTAGAATTATGGAATATGCAATTATTATTTTAATGAATATTGGGCAAATGTTTGACTTGACCAAATATTTGACTTGCCCAATTGTCCTCTTTTGATGGACACATGTATGAGACAGACTTTTTAATAAAATAAATGATGGAAGAAAAATGGAACGACTAGGTTAAAAATAGTTGACTATGACTCCATGAGTGGGGAACAGTTTTAAGTTAACTCGGAGATGATTTTTACAAGTGTTAGAAAGTTATGTTCTGTCACTAGAAGCCCCTAAAAATTATGGATTTGTAAATTTCTGAATTTCCCAAGGATGGAAAGGAATGTAAAGTGATAGGCATAAGATAAATACAACATATGTGGGAGGTAGGACGATGCTGAGTATGTTGGGGAAAGAGAATTGTTTTTCCGTTAGGAGAACATCTCGTGTTGGAAAAAACATTTTCTGAATTTTTGAAGGTGACAATGGCCAAGGATTGTTATTCAGTTTGCCCTTATGGCATCATGGTCAGGCCAGGGGGTGATCACAATAAGTGATCATGGTTGTTCTGTTTCTACGGTTTGTAGGAATGTGGATGTTCCATTTGTTTCCCAACATCAGTATTCAGATATCTATCTCAGCTATGTATTTCCTTTTTGATGTTATATGGTTTATGTTATACAGTGG
>SNQJ01S0000181.1:274769-300689 GCA_010110895.2 Picea sitchensis
TAGGAGATTAAATACCCATTGAATACCTATAGCGAAAGGTTGACGACTTTTAAAATGAAACAAGGTTTTCAACCTTTCTATACAAATAGACATAGTTCAAATATGAATTAACCACACAACGAATTAAACTGTCAAGACTATAACAAATTTTATAAATACAACAAGCTTTGAGGGTTATGTCCAAATACTGTAATAGCAAGAATAACACCATAACTATATTCGGATAATAAATTTCATCCAAGGTCTTCATAATTTCAAAGTCTCAAGGCTGATGGTTATGTCGCGCAGAGTCTCACTCTTACTAGAACTACCCGTACAAGGACCCACATGGTGTAACGATTCTTGTTTAAACTTAAAACCAAAAATGATTAAAAACTTAAAGGGTTATTTATTGCAAACGTTTCACATGGAATTCCGACCACAGGTTTTTTACTAGAGAGAAACTAGAAGGGAACGCGAATGAGGACTTATAGTTTAACAGAGGAAAAACACAATAACCGTGTCTCTTTCAAATCTAACCCGATTTAATGAAAACTTAAAGGGATAAACAATACATGTAAGGGAAACTTGTTATTACAGTGGGAGTTATGTCCCTGGAAGGAAAACAAGAAAGAAACACCTACATATTCACATAACAGGATGTGGTTTTAACCTCAAAAAAAAAATAAAAAAAAATCTATCACAAGAAAGGTGACGTAAAAACCCACAGAGAAAACATTGCACCAGAGAACGCATTACACCAGAGAACTCCTCATTACAAATTACAGAGCATCTAGATCACTTACTGGTTCTTCTGGACAACCCCGCTAACACATTGTTGCCTCCTTCCTTACGAGGGACAAACAACACCAGAGTAGCTGGTCGCAAGGAGTAGCATAGTGAAGAGGCAAATTTAAAATGAGACCAAGGGGTTGACTATGAAGAGCATAATGGCACCTTGAGTCTCTCGTTCGTGGGTAAGAGTGAATCGTATACCCCCCACACCCATGCCATGTGATTTCAACTAAAGTGAAGAATTGACATTGGGCGGTTTCGTGTAGTGTCAGGTCGCAGGGTACTGGGTAGGTATTACTCCATTAATGGACCTGTCATAACTTAACTACCGAGGTTCAGGTGTGACTTGGCATCCACCTCACTATGAATTCACAAAACAATTTATTATTGTTTTGTATGTGTATAATCTTATTTCGGTGGAGAGAGTTAGAATATGCGTAGGGTTTTAACTTTGTTGCTAATGGTTGCATCATATGTAGTGTGTTATAATATAGTTGTGTTACACTAGTATAGTGTTGGAATTACATGGGTATGTTTGTAACCCTAGCTCACATACTATAGACGTTGACATTCATGCCTCCTAGCTTATAATAATGCAAATAATGGTATTTCCTTAATACTTGATAATCATAAAATAACTTATAATAATATAGGTACGAGCCAATCCACCAAAACACTATGGATTAGTTTAGTAGAGTATAAGAGTAAGTTATATGCTGGTTTTAACTCTCCTTCAGATTTTTACGATGGATATTCTGGTGGAGTAAAAACCTTATATGCACGTAAGAGTGGAATATAATTTATAAGGAAATATCTTCATGTGTCATTAACAATTTTGTTGTTAATATACTTTAGTTTCCCCATGAATTTTTTTTTATTTAGAAAAATTTGGGGTACATTACACAACACATCTTACCATATAACTACTTGCATGAATCCTTTCGAATCAGTCTATGGACAAAAACCACGGTCAGTTCTCTCATATATGCTAGGTATCTCGAAGGTTCACGAGGTTGATAAAAATAATACAGTACATGAGGCCATTATATTTACCCTCAAAGAAAATTTGGTGATGGCTTAGATTTGAATTGAGCATCAAGACAATCAACGTCATTTTGAATGTCAATTTTCTTAAGGGGAATAGGTGTTTTCTTCATCTTATAAGTAGAATTCACTCAAATCTAAACATTTTTTAGAAACTTGCTCCCAAATTTTATGGTCCATATACAATTCTCAAGCAAGTGTGGGATATGGCCTACCAATTAGCTCTACTTATTCATTCTATTCTCCATATTATTTTTCATGTCTCATGATTAAATAAGGTGATTGGAAATAAGTGCCAAAATCAAATGAGTCTCCATGAGTTAGATAAAAACAGTTCCATTTGGTTGAAACCCCATGCAATTTTGGACCACCATTCTTCGACAATTTCCTCATCTCAATCTTTGAGGACGAGGTTGTTTTTCAAGGGGGGGGGAATGTTAGGGACCTAACCTCCCTAACCCCTCACATATGTAGAATAATATATTTTCCATGTAATAAAGGCTCACATTGGTTTATAAGGCCTATTTAATAAAAGTGAACACGTTAATGTAAGAATACCTAATAGAATCTTCTTTCTACTCAGTAATGTCTGTTATATTCATGTTTCTACTCAATATAACATAACCAAGTTCATAACACATGTACGAGGAAGTGCTAAAAATAATTGGGAAATTTGTAGTATTAGTGTAGAATCATATTAGTTTAGAATCATGAATACATGAGAATAAATCTAGGCATTGTTTAGGAAATAGTGTAATCTTTTTACAAATTTTGTGTAGTTTTAAGGGTAAGAGTGATAGTATATTGGGATGGTTGGAGAGGAATTTCTTCAAAATTAGAGTTTTTCTAGGTTATGGGATGAGTAAGAGGACTTAGAGACAAATATTAAGACTTTACTCTAGTGGATTCATAGCTCATCTGGGGGATGGGGTTTTCAATAGAAATATTATAAGGTTAAGCATGGGAGATATAATAAATATAGTGAAATTTCCTCAATTTGTATCCCATTACAGGATTATTTCCCAAAAAGATAAATAATCCCCGTGTGTTATGAAATGGCAGTTTATTCTATTTTTTTCCATGTTTTCATATTTTCTATTTTGTTGAGTCCCTTGGATATATAATTTATATCCATAATAATGGATTAAATTATTATAGGACTACATGCATATGTTAAGTTTCAAATCAAATGTTTAATCCTATTGTATCTTAGTTTCCAAATATTGAATTATATATTCACTCAATCTATTCAATTTTCATTTAGAGAGTGGTATAAAAAAATGGTTGTTTTGATGTACCCCTCACCTCAATGTTGTACGTTGGCGATAGGGTATGATTCAAATCCTCCACTCTCTCCCCAAACTCTTCCTCTCTCACCAAAAATGTTGTTTTCAAAAACTTTTTTTGATCCCATATCAAATCTTAGTATGAACCACTAATACCTATCCAACAAATACTTGGTTGTAGTGTGTTCAGAAAAAAACACGACTCCTTGTTTACATCCCTAATCTAACTATCAGAATATTCCTTTACATTAGTCTAATCAAAGGAATCCCACGACTTGCATTTACAAATAAGGTATTGAAACGATGATAAGACCTCTTACATTATTTCTTGTATATTCCTAACATAACGAAGCTTCCCCTCTATTAGGTATTAATGGTGGTGGTTTGGAAAAAATAAATTGGTTGAAATTGACCTTCACTCCAGAGTCAAAATAATCTAAAATACACATGATAAAGAGTAATTCATGCATGAAGAAATATTAAAATCCAACAATAATTCAAAGTTAGATTAAACTATAATAACTAAGATAAACCCAATTTATAACTTTTATATTATTAAAATATCATGAAAATCCACTTAAACAAACTATCCAAATATTATATGAATTCTAAAAGAACACTTTCCCTAAAAATGTCTACTAATCTAACAAAATATTATGACATGAAATACTTAACAAGAAACCATAGCATCGAATAGTTAAAGGAAACATAGACAACCATGTTTTTGTCTTGAGATTCAAAACGTTGAGTCCAAAAATTTATAATGTAGCATCCTTAAACTACAAAAGCTTGAAGAATGTAATCTCTAATATGAAGCGAGAGAGAAATGATAAAGCAACGAAAATTTAGAAAAACGGCCTTCATGTTGAATGAGAAGGATTCTAGTCTATCGTGATCTATATTAGTAGTCATTTGTAACATAATGTTGATATCTTATTTATTAGGAAAATTTTTGGTATCTCGTAACATGGTAATTATTTTTCTTTTAACAAGTGTTGAAAAAGCATGGTAATTACGAGTATACAATGACAAGGATTCTAGTCTATCGTCTCTATTTCAGTAGTCATTAATATAATAATGTTGATATTTCATTGATTAGGAAAAATGTTGGTATTTGATAACATGGTAATTATGTTTACATGCTTCCACTTATTGGAAATGTTTATAAATCAGATTTTAATAACACAATTTCATTTTTTCTAAATATTTTTCATCATCACAATAAATGAAAGATATGATTTTAAACGTTAACTTTCTTGCATATATAAACATACATGTTCATTTTTCAATTAAAAAAGTAATTGACATATATAAACATGTTTATTCTTCATTTAAAAAAGTGATTAAAGTAATATCATATTAATGACGGATCACATTATTAATTGCCACTTTAATAATTTCTCCTGTTCTCGTTCTTAGTGTGAGTGGCTTGTATTTAGGCTTTTTTACTTAATTTCTTTATGTTGTGTTGGTGGGATGGGTGGGTCGTGTTTTCTTCTTCTTTACTTCTTTTTAGTGTGTCAAGTGCCCTATCTTTATTAGGTAATGTTTCATATACGTAGACCAACGTGCACATTATGAAAATCAATGATAAAAAATAGTCTAACACAACTCATTTCCTTTTGTCTCTAATTTGTAGATGATTGCCACTGCTTGCCAGCCAGAACCGTCGGCCCTATATTCCAGACATTGCTAGCAAAATCTAGAGAAAGAAATGTATAGAGAGTGTCCTTCTCATGTCATATTGGTCTCTAGGGTGCAAACTATATCCAATTCAAACTGGAGAGGTGGGTGAACAAGGATGGCCATTTCATCCCACATAGTCCCTTTAAGTTCATAGTCTTCCATGGATGATTTTGGGTATGTCTAGGAAAATACATGGAATTTATTTAGACCAAGTATGTTGTGGCCACTTTTATTTTCATTTCATATTATTGTGGCATGTTGAGTATTTGGTTGTGCAATTCCATACATGATGGGTGATTTTCTAGTTTTTAAAACAAAATAAGGTTGGTGTTATTTCACAGTGATAGCGCGTTTCTCTAACTTAAAGTGATCATGTCTCCATTGTTACTTCATTGTGGTTTTGTAAAAATCCATCTAACCAACCACTCCCCAAATATTTTTATTTATTAATTAATACTTCATCCTAATTATGTCTGAATAGATATAAATATCATTATTATTGTGTCCACACTTAATTAGATATTCTCCTTATAATCAATTGATATTCTTGTCTAATGATCATGGTAACACCATGAAAGGTTAGAAGCTTAATGATACGTTAATAATTTCTACCATCATACTAAATGACAACTATATACAATTCCTCACATGTTATAGGTGATACTTCATTTAATATTCATCCCTATAACTCTAGATATGGTTGTTTACAAGTCATTTTACTATATTAATCATTATTGTCCATTTGATAAGATAAGAATCTTCAAATCATCTCATTCTTCCAAGACTTGGAGAACACTTGTCATCGTAAATAATTTATAAATTATATTTTTCTCTATTTAAATTTAGAAAATCTATTTTCTTTCGAATAGAATGAGATCTCTCTACTAAATGAGAAAGAAGAGTGAGGGATAACTAAATTGATCCCATTGAATTATTCATATAATTTTATTTTTATTTTTTACATGCATTTAGAATGCATCAATCAAGAATGATCATATAATATATTTTAAGGTCATAATTATAGGGTAAGCGTATTCCTACACACATTTTCATTTTAATCCATCATTTCCATAAAACACCTTAGTTATCCATGCAAAGCTCTAAACGGGTTGGTGATACAACCATGGTTTGGATGGGTCACCTACCTACTCATCATCTCGTGGTTATTAATGAAGTTTTCAATTACTTGTATTTATTATCAACTACACATAAGCTTAGAGTTATTTGAGAGTGTATTCCCGGATTCCAAGTTCGCATGGCCATGTAGTTAGTGCCATTATGATTTTAGTGGAAGTTTCGATCGTTAAGTCTAAACGGTTTACATGTTTATATTTTAATTTTTTAATTTAAAGAAATTAAATCAAAATAATACTGCAAATAAGCAAAGTCGAGAGGTATTGGGAAGTAGCTACAATGTGCTAAGTAGATTATTATTTCGCCCTTTGCAGACAGCACTATGCAACTTCTATATAATCGAAGAAAAGAAAAAAACACGAAATAAAGGAAGGAAGACAAGATACGCAAATGTTGTTGATATAAAAAATGAAATCAAATTAGAGAAATAGACCCAGATCTCCCTCGCCTCATCCATCCAACCAGAAGAGGAATGGAGATTGTTTTAACCCGTTTAAGAATACATTTCTGCATTCACCAGCCAAAAATTTGCCACTGTACATGTAACTTCAAAATTCAATATGATGTGAAAAACCCCCGTCTCCTAATTTCTTTCGATTTCGTTGACTTAGAACCTAAATGGACTTTGCGCTCAGAGGGAGAGAGGGTTTCACAGTTGTTTAACAATGTCAAAAGTTGCAGGAGGTAACATCGTTTTGGATTTTATAGTTGCTTATCTCCATTGTTTATGTGATGACCATTATTATCTTTTTCCTTCAACCATTTCAAGGTTTACTTACAGGTCTGCAGTAAGTAAGTCAACCATTTATTATCTTTTTCCTTTAACCATTTATTTTATATAAATGTTTTCTTTGCACAGTTAACCATTTCATGGTTTACTTACAGGTCTGCAGTAATATGTCGATGGAATGTTACAGAAAACTAGTCAACATTAAGGTATTTTATCCCTTCCTTACATAATATAGAATTTATGTTCGAATATTTCACTGGGAATTCTTATATGCTGATAAATTTCTATTTGAAATCCTTGCTAACCGGTCCCTTTAACTATTAATCCAGGGTATCACACAGAGCTCCGATTATGGATAAAATGCCTCCTTTGGATACGTATGGAATGGTCGTTCGATGGTCCAAGTAAAGGATATATTTCATTTACAAGAAGTGGATTGGATTTAATTTTTCTTTTGTTATTAGCAGACCCTTGATCGTTAGCAGACAGGTTGATGGAAACCCTTCGAAGATGTCGAGATGATATATAAGTCACTTTGAGACTTATGAATTGTTTCCAATATCTCTTCTCAAGCTCCAACGATGCGTTCTATTAATGAAGTGAAGAATACCATACAGGTCAAGATCTCTGCAAATAATTTGAAACTCCAGGTTACCGTCGCCACTTTGGTTTCGTTTTAGAAATACCCAATAGAGAGGGTATTTTCCCTGAGGCCGAGTATATTTTTCTGGTATCATTCTATTCCTTTATTGTATGGTTTTCACACTATTATTCACCTCCACTATGACATCGAGACGAGGGTCTTTATATTTTCACATATGAGGATTGTAGTTTAATATGGAGGGCTTTTTTTCGTTCCATGACTATGGGATCGATGGCTTAGGGTTTAAACATAATCCATATTGATATTAAAAATCAAACTCCTTCATTGTTATATTTCAAAACCCTATTATATCTTGCAGCTATACTTGGCTCTTTATTCTTGGTATAAACATTTGCAAATTTTCTATTTGCATTATGTTAATATTTAATCTGACTCTTTTCTAGAAGGTGTTGCTATTATTTCATATAGTTCTCTGGTTAGTATTTTTTTACTATGAACCATTTCATTAATTGTGCTTTAGTTGACTAGTTTTAGTAGAGTTGACTAGTTGTAGTAGAGTTTATAGATAGAGGTAACACCACTTACTATAATTTTCATCATAATACATACACATCCACACACACATTTATATATATACAAGAATCATTATTTTAACTATTTGTAATATCAACTTAGAAAGAAAATCAATATAAATATTAACATAAAATAAAATCTACTAACTCACAATCTACACATAGAAATACAATTACATCTTCATTGTTCTTTCTCTATAGATTTAGATAAAAAAAATCTTCACCCTTTTGAATTATATATATATATATATATATATATATATATGTATATATATATATAAAAGATTTTGACCCACTACTATATTTAAGAAAAATGATGAAATGATCATATTCTTTTTATACATAGGTATTTGCTTTATAAACCCTTAATTTAATACAATGCATATAAATAATCAATTTCTTTCACATTTAATGTTTGTTGTAGTATTTATCATTCTGTAATAGGAAAAAGAAGAATAAAGTGAGTCAAACAAATCTGAGTCTTCTAAACTAAGTACAAAACCAACTCCTCCGAACTATAGACCTAAACAATCAATTTTTTTTGTTCCTTGTCACCCTCGAGCCTAAATCATTCTTCGATAGGGACTAAAAATTTGTCTAACCTTCTTGAGATAAATAAGAGTTTGATTGTTTAGAGGAATCATCAAACTCAATTATTTCTCATAAGTATTCACCATCATCGTGCCTCCTTTATACTTGTATGTTCTTATGTTACCAAGAAGACTAATATCTTTCCTAGTTCTTTTTCAAAGTTAGTCTCATTCCTAACCCTATTGAATCTTCTTGAAATATCTTTGTTCTAGTTTGTTCCCTCACATCCCACATATTTTAAATAATAAATTAAAAAATATATTTACAACAAATATCCATTATCATAAATTATGATGAAACAATTTTCTCATAACCCTTTCTCTAAAATTTCATAACATATCAAAATTTAAAATACTCAAATGTTTATAAAGATATTCAACTACTTCTGTTTTCATGCCATGCCAAAAATATTCTTTCTTCAATGTTTTTATGCTCTTTTGCTAACCTCATTGACCCGAATAAGGTGTTTTATGTACTTCAACCATTATTAAATGATTTAATTCTATGTTGTTTGAAAAATAAAACATGTTTTTGTGTTGTACTAGAAATTGATTTATTATTCTGAAAATTTTCATGTATTTTTCATCTTTTTCTACTAGTGTTTTAATTCCATATCGCATAGTTATTGTCATGAGGTTTCAATTTTTTTTGATTCATAAGCCATCACATGGTCATATTGTAATAATACTCCTCCCATATTGTAATAATACTCCTCCTAAGCCTTCCTTTGAAGCATTAAGACAAAAAGAAAAATCTTTATGTGGTTCTGTTATTATTAATATAGGTGTTGTAGTTAATAATCGCTTTGGGTTTTCAAAACTTTCTTCACATTTGTTTTTCCATTTAAATCTGATTCCTTTTTTCTTTGAAGAAAGTTATTGGATATGGAAGTTTTGAAAACCCTTCTATTAATCTACGATAATATCCTCTGATTTCCATAAAAGATAGGACATTTGACACATCCTTTGGAACTCGCCAATCTAGGATTTCCTTTACCTTTTTTGGGTCAATCAAAATCCTTTCTCGTGAAATCACATTCCCCGTATTGTACTTTCTCCTCATAAATTCACATTTATTGAACTCTGTGTATAATTGCTTCTGCTTAAGTGTTTGTAAGATCATTTTTAAGTTTTATTCATGTAACTCTTTCTTATTTGAATAAATAAAAATTTCATCTACGAACACTATTACAAGCGTGTCTAGGTATTTTCTCAACACATTATTCATCAACCACATAAATGTAGCATGTGCATTTGTTAAAACAAAATGTACCACTACAAACTCAAGTGTCCATATGTAGTTTGGAAAGGAGTTTTATGAATGTCTTCCTCGTTAATCCTAACCCAATGGTATCCAATAAATCTATCTTAGATAATATCTTATCTCCTCTGAATTCATCAAACAAATCACCAATGTGGGGTAAAGCATACTTATTCTTTATTGTTATCTTGTTAAGTTGCTTGTAATAAATTCATAATGTGAAAGTTCCATCTTTATTTTTAACAAACAAGACTCGTTCTCCCATGAAGACACACTCGGTCTGATATATTTCTTATCCATCGACTCTTGAAGTTGCATCTTAAGCTAAGTTAGTTTTGGAGTTCTCATTCGGAAAGTGGCATTAAACACGGGTCTCGCTCTCGGTACTAAGACTATGGTGAAATTTGTGTCTCTTCTTCGAGGTAATTTTGGAATTGATTCCAGAAACAAATCCTAGAACTCTTTTGGTATTGGGTCATCTATTAACAAGCTCTTATTCATTTTCTCAAAATTTTCAGATATATTCACAACATAAATATCACAACCTTTCCTTAAAGGCACAAAATAAATCTTACAACGTTTACATTATTCTATTCAAAGGAATCTCACCACCTGCATATACAAATAATATATTGGAAATATGATAATTCCTCTTACATGATATCTTGTTTCTTTGTAACATAGCCAAGAATCCCCTTTGTTAGGCTTTAATCATGGTGGTTGAGTCATACTGATTGGCACAACTAAATTGGTAGAACTTACCTTCACTCCATATTCAAGTGTGACAACGTATGGAATTTTATGCTTTTAATCTATTTACATGATATATTGATATTTATGTAGATCCGTTTTGACAGGTAATGATCTTGAAACTGGCATATAGGTTAGATCTTCCCCTCCATGCATTTTTTCATTATCCATTTCTTGTATAATTTTACCTTAGGATCGACCCCAATGAGTTGTGATGTGCAACCTTCTATGTTGTTTAGAAGTCTTGTAATTTAGGTGGTAGTCACTTCCTTCCATGGGTATCCTAGTTAGATCCCCTTTTCATTTTGGCACCCTTCTTGTAAGTTCTCTATTAGGCTTAGGAGACCCTTATAGCTCCGCTATGACTTTGCATTTGAACCTCAATCTTCTTAGCCAATCTAATTCTAGCCACCACCTATGGGACTCTCATTGAGTCTTGGTTAAGCTCTTTTGCAACTCTTGAAAAAATGAAAATATTGGTGTGTGAACTTGTCTCTTTGACACTCGTTAAATGGCTTTGAAATGAAAACTATTTTGGTATAAGTTTAACCCTTTTCCTAACCAAATAGACTACTTACTAAAAAAGAATACTCTAGTCACCATTGGCTAGAAGAGTTCTCCTGGGTATTATTTTATATTTTTTCGGGCCTAGGGGACTAAATCTACGAAAAATGAAACTCCTTTAATTAAGTTGTAATTGCATCCCATTATCCTTATTGCATTGTTGATCCTAATGTCGGCTCCCACTTTCCCGTTATAGTCCTTTCTCCCCAACAATACTCGACATTAGCCAAGAAGTTCCTTTCATATATTCTTTGTAGCTTGACAACCCTATACCCATAGAGGAAACATCCCCGTGAGTGTCCATGTCCCGCATGTCTTTCCTTGCATTGAACATAGGTATGTTCCACTTCTTTCTTATTCGTGACTCTCGTTTCCTCTCCAATATCATAGCATTTCTTTTACTATGAAAAAAAAAAAAAAAGACGGGAGAGAAAATAACATTATCTCCTATCAGTAGCAATTGTGTCGCCTTTGAAAAGAGCACAAACTCATGAGTCCATTTCATGAAAGGTTTGGGTTTAACATGGAATTAGGAAGCTGAAATTGTTACTTAGAGTATGCTCCTTTGACTGGTTATTCTTCCAATCCCTATGGAGAGTTTGTTGATGCTTCTTGCATCACAAATTGTTGTCAATGATCAGTTTTAAGTTTATTCTACCTGAATTATCCATCTCTCTCATGCTCTCATTCAAAGGAAGTATAAGTCTATATCGTCCATTCCTAAAAACTCTTGAATTTTCATGTCGGTCATTCCCTTACAAGTGAATCTCATAGTCACATGAAGTTGTTGCACTAAGTTGCACCCTCGTCCTACTTTCATAATTTGTAGGTAACCTTGAACCCAACAGATGAAATATCTTGACTGGTCAGTAACTCGGGGGCTTCCCTTTTGTTGGACGAAAATAAATATATTGACAAATTTGGATTCATGTAGTGTCTTGTATTCCATTAGCCATATTGGTGGTTTCCTTGCCTTTGTCAGCAGTTTTCATCATTGGATGCTAATCAGAGGATCTATTTCATGTACTACTTTCATTTGGTGCATGTGAGAGACACACATGGTCATTGGTTCATGAACATCATATTCATCTGAGCTCCTCCTAATCATCAAACTATTGCCTTGTATGTCACACTGGATGATGAGATATGCCTTAATGATCTCCTTTCAATGGGTCTCCTTCCATCAACTTGAGCTCATCTATTATGGAATCAATATCTAGATTCCTAAGAGTACCTAGAGGCTTGTAGTCATTAGTGGTAGGTTCTCCTTCCATCGATAGTTGGGAGTACATCAATATCTCATGATCAATGGATTATTCAAGTGTTCGACCTCAACACCCTTATTGACACTTATTCAATGTACTCGGTGCCTTGAAACCTACTTTCATTATCGATGGGTTGTCTTGCACTTTTTAACTATATACCTTAATGATCGGTAAGAAAACGAAGTCTCATTGTGTTCAAATTCAACTCCTTTATTCACATAATGTAGACTTTCACCTTTGGCGGATACTGTAGAAGACCTCCAGTTTATAGTAGAAAAACCCCATATCTAATGTTGTCTTTCATTGTACCAATACCTATATGACTTCAGTGATCATGGAAGATTAGATTGTACTCCATTATATACATATATCTTTGGTTGATTTTGAGATTGGACTCAACTGTGTCTTGGTCATGACTATGACATCCTATGGCGTATGTCCACTTTGTATTTCCCGTTTGTGGCCATGAACAAATTTTTGATATGTATATCTGCATGGATCTTCAGTGTAATTTAGATTGGTAGCCACGTGTACAAACTCAATTTGAATTTTGATATTCTCATGAGTAACTAGTACTTCCAGTTGAGTCTTCATTACTCCACCTCTAGGAATTATAATGTATTTTGGTCATTGCAGATACTCCTATGACCTCACACATTAGGGGGAATCTGTTATAGAAAATGTTTCTTCACTCCATGCATCTTGCTTTGATGGCCTTCCACTTCCCTCTACAGACTTAATTTCTTCTTTTGGCTCACTTTAAAGTAAAAAATACACATTTTTGTCCATATAAGCGAACCATAGTTAGACAATTCGTGTATACATAGGTTTCTCCATTACAACCTCCCTACATCGGGTTTTATGCTAAAAAATAAATAAAAAATATGTTAAGTCTCCATGCCATGTCATGAGATCCATGATCCTTGACCCTCCATATACTCGAAATGATCCAACGACCCTTCATTTGGACAATATAAATTGAGCCATATACAAGCCTTGAAGACAATCCATCATAATTGAGTTTGCATCCCTTTGTCCTTGAAGTCTGAACTGCTTGTGTTCAAACCCCAAGCTCTTCCTATATTGAGATGGGTTACTTCATTGACTCCTACTTCTTGTGAGATTTCCTTTGTGGAGGATTGAAGTGGTGGAGGCTCATCTCGAGGGACTTAGTTTCTCAGTTCCAATATGTGTCATTACAAAACTTTGTCACCTATGTACTTCTATTGATTACATTAATAGAAATACTCTTTTCTTGTCGAGTTGATGTATCGCAAATATTTGTATTACTTTCCATGGGCGTGTTTTTTATGTATGTTAATTTATTATGCTAATTTATATGATAACATTATATATCATTTCCACATGATTGCATATATTGGTTGTTGAGGACAAGTTGCAGGTATAAATATTTGGGTGTGTTCTCAACAGTGGTCTTCTTCGGACTTCTAGACGAGGTAGGGTTCTAGCCTTCTCTTTTTATCATTTTCATTTTTATAGATTATTTTAGATTATAGTTGATTTTTGAGTTTTGTTCAATCTATTGTGGTTTTCCCCTAGACATAGAGAGATTTTCCTCATAACAATATGTGGAAATATAATTTTCATATTTTAGTGAAACAAAAAAATATCATGTAAAACACAAATACATATAACAATATCATTGTTGAAAAGTTCCCAAAAAAATCGAAATTTCTAACATCACAATGCTAATTTATGTATATAGATATAAGTCACTCCTTACACGGCATAAGCAAGTTCAGTATCCTTAAACTGAAATGTCCCCTTAGAGGAAGATATTGTAAGTAAATTTACAAATTGAATTAAGTAAATCACATAGGAACCCTAATACCTTACCATAACTAGGAGGCTATCCTTTTCTTGTAGAAATGGAAGAGAACTAATGTTATTGAAATCCAAGAATTAAATTAATTATATTTATTCACTCAAGTAATTGAACCTCCTTCCGAGGGTTATCTTTGCTTGATAAGAAGGAATACATATCCCTTTTCTCTAAATAAAAATTCATTTAGTCAGATTTTTATTTTGGTAAATATTGAATACCAATAAAATAGTAAAGAACAAAAAGACATTTAAGAAGAGTTAAGTATTTACCTGTGTCGATTTTCATGTTAGAGAAAAATATGGAGGAAGTAGACGATACACAAAGATGGTGAAAATTACTTCTCAATAACAAAAGGATTCATCATTAAATTATATTCATAAGATTTTCAAAAACATAGACCATATAAACAAAGGTAACATATAATGGTTAAGAAAATGTGTTTCCTCTTAAGAGGTCACAAGTTTAAATCCAAAAGGAGGTAGGGTATGTATATCTCTGTAAATCCCTTATCCCACAAATAAGAGGGTCTCATACACCAATTTAGTATGGCTTAGCCATCACCTTAAAAATAGATTATTATTATTAATATTAATATATATTAATATATAAACGCGTAATAATAATATAAGTAGTGTTGATATATATATATATATATAATCCACTGCCACATTAAATTTATTTTTTTACATGCCTATATTATTTACCATAACTGAAGAGTCAGTAATGGTAAAAAAATAAAAATCTTATTTTGGGAGATCATTTTACAATGGAGAGCTTATATTTTGGTGTGAATTCTATGGAAGTCTTCTGCAAGTCTTGGGGTAGAGACTAGAGCTTTTTGTATGCATGGAAAAATAACTGAGTTCATTTTTCACAATTAGTTACAAGTACTAAACTAAACGTAATTTAGTTATTTTTTAACTATCAATTAGAAATAAGTAGTCAAGGTGAATTTAAATGTATTACCTTTAAATTATATGAAATATTTATAGGTATGGATTGGTTAGAGAAGCATAAAGTTATATTGAAATTTTATGAAAAATATTTTATTTACAAAAATGAAATTAAAGTAGCTGGAACAATAATAGAAATTAATAAACCTGTCTTTATAATACAAATGCAGCCTTACAATTTAAAAACTGCATTAATAAAGGCTACAAAGTTATTCAAGCCATAAATTTGCTAAACAAAAATAACGAGAGTTAGAATATTTTGTTATCCTTCAGGGGATTTCAAGATGTATTTGTAGAAGAAATACCTCAATTACCTCGGAAAAGGGAGATATAATTCTCTATTGATTTAGTACATGGATCTACACCGGTATCGAAGGCACTTTACAAAATGAATATCCTTTAGTTGATTGACTTAAAAATCTGAATAAAGATACATTAGATCAAATGTTTTTCTATGGGAAGCACCGATATTATTTCTCCAAAAGAAAGATGAAATTTTTCGGTTGTATACCAACTATTTTCAATTGAATAAAATGACAATTAAAAATAGATACAACATATTCAAAATTAATGATCTATTTTATCACGTTGGAGGAGAAAAAATATCTTTCTAAGTAGGATTTAAGATCTTGTTACTACTAGATAATAATAAAATAGGAAGATATCAATAAAATATATTTTAGAAAATGTTATTGATATTAATGGTTTGTAGTGATTCTTTTTGGACTTATAAATGCACGGAGTATTTTTATGTGCCTAATGAATAGTTATTTACTCAATACTTCAATAAATTTATTTTGATATTTATTGACGATATTAATCTATTCAAAGAACAAAGAAGAGCATGAGCAACATTTGAAAATAGTATTACAAACTTTAAAGGAACATAATTTATATGTTAATTTCAGAAAATGTGATTTTTATCAAAGGAAAATACTCCTTATAATCCTTCCTTTGAATTATTAGTAAAGAATGCAAAATATAGGTGTTGTAGTTAATAATCACTTTAGTTTTCCAAAACTTTCCTCGAATTTTTCTCTCCATTTAAATATGACTCATTTTTTCTGCAAATAAGTTATTGGATATGGGAGTTTTGAAAATCCTTCTATGAACCTACAATAATACCCTCTGATTACCATGAAATATTGGATATTCGACGTATCCTTTGGCATTCGCCAATCTAGGATTGCCTTGAACTTTTCTGGGTCAACCAAAATCCTTTCTCTTGAAATCGTACATGCCCCAAATATTGTACTTTCTCAAGATAATTTAGTGAGCTTTGCATATAATTGATGCTCCCTAAGTGTTTGCAATACCATTTTTAAGTGTTCTTCATGTTACTTTTTGGTCTTTGAATAAATAAAAAAATCATCTACTAACACTATTACAAATTTGTCTACTTATTTTCTCAACACATTATTCATCAAACACATAAATGTAGCTCCTGTGTTTCTTGAACCAAAAGATACCACTACAAACTCATAGTGTCCATATCTGGTGTGGAAAGGATTTTTATGAATGTCTTCTTCTTTAATCCTAACCCGATGGTATCCCATAAATCCATCTTAGAGAATATATTTTCTCCTCTGACTTGATCAAACAAATCATCAATGTGGGTTAAACGATATTTATTCTTCATTTTCATCTTATTATGTTGTTTGTAATCAATGCATAATCTAAAAATTCCATATTTATTTTTAACAAACAAGATTGGTTCTCCCCACGAAGACAAATAGGTCTGATATACTTCTTATCCATCATCTCTTGAAGTTGCATCTTAAGTTAAGTTAGTTTTGAAGTTCTCAATCGTAATAGTTCCTTAAACACCACTGTGGATCTCGATACTAAGTCTATGGTAAAATTAATGTCCCTTATTGAAGGTAATTCTCGAATTGATTCTAGAAACACATCCTAGAACTCTTTCAGGGTCATCTGTTAACAAGCTATTGTTCATTTTCTCAAAATTTTATGATATATGCACAACATGAATCTCACAACCTTTCCTTAAAGGCACAACATAAATCTCACAACCTTTACATTATTCTAGTGGAAGGCATCCCACCACTTTCATGTACAAATAACATATTGGAAAGATGATAATTCCTCTTCCATGATATCTTGTATCTTTGTAACATAACCAACCATCCCCTCTATTAGGTTTTAATCATGGTGGTTGAATCATATTGCTTGGGGCAGCTAAATTGGTTGAACTTGCATGTACAAATAACATATTGGAAAGATGATAATTCCTCTTACATGATATCTTGTATCTTTGTAACATAACCAAGCATCCCCTCTATTAGGTTTTAATCATGGTTGTTCAATCATACTGGTTGGGGTAGCTGAATTGGTTGAACTTACCTTCACTCCATAGTCAATTGTGAAAGCTTATGGTATTGTATACCTTTAATATTTACATGATATATTGATAGTTTTTTCAATTGCACAACATACCCTTCTAAGTGAAGAGAATTGTATAAATCTTACGTTATTAAAACATCATGAAGGCCCACTTAAACAAATTGACATTCAATCTTCTATTAATTCTAAAATAATATATTCCCTCTTAGTGAATTCATGATTTCAAAATAGTATAAATTGCTAAGATTTTCAAAATCACCCACAAGATTATATTGTTATGTCAAACTACTCATAAGTCACAAAGGAAAAATGGGGAAATATGCATAAAATTAAAATATATAATGAATTTAATAACTTTAAAATTTCCATTACATAAAACATTTATGACAATACAATAAACAAGTGTTGCATGGCAACAAAGTCCCTGGCAGGTTGGGATGGGAGTAAATGTGATGTAGTAGAGACAGGTGGGTAGAAAGTTGAAGTAGATGTGGTTTGGATGTAGAACATAGTAAAGTAAATATATAGTTTTATACATATGAAATATGTACTTTAATACATATGAAATATGTACTTGTATAAAATACATATTTAGATTTATACATACAAAATTTGTACTTGTAAAAAGTATGGGGAAGAGATTTTATAGAGCATGCATGGAGCCCTCATTGCATGCTTAGGCAGTTTTTGGATCGCAAGTTCTCGGGGTGGTTGGTTCAAATTTTTCCCTTTTATGTTTCGTGGCCTACAAATAGGACCGACAGTTCCGCGATATACAAAATGACAGGTGGAGTGGTGGACTATAGAAATTTATCAGAAATTAATAATGTCAGTTATACAATAGAATAGTAATAAGGTCTGTTATATAGGTTTGTGGAGAAAAACACTAAAAAATTAGCATTGTCAAACTATTTTTCTTTAAAATTAAGGCTTTTCTTGCACAAAAAAGATATAGCATTGCCTACTTAGGCAATTTTTGGATCACGGGTTCTTGGGGTGGCGGGTTCAAATTTGGCCTTTTATGTTTTTTGGCCTACAAATAGGATCGACAGTTCCGCGATATACAAAATGATAGGCAGAGTGCTGGACTATAGAAATTTATCAAAAATCAATAATGTCAATTATACAATAGAATAATAATAAGGTCTGTTATATAGGTTCGTGGAGAAAAACACTAAAAAATTAGCATTGTCAAACTATTTTGCTTTAAAACTAAGGCTTTTCTTGCACAAAAAAGATATACCATTGCCTACTTAGGCAGTTTTTGGATCGTGGGTTCTCGGGGTGGCGGGTTCAAATTTTGGCCTTTTATGTTTTGTGGCCTACAAATAGGACCGACAGTTCCGCGATATACAAAATGACAGATAGAGTGGTGGACTATAGAAATTTATCAGAAATTAATAATGTCACTTATACAATAGAATAGTAATAAGGTCTGTTATATAGGTTTGTGGAGAAAAACACTAAAAAATTAGCATTGTCGAACTATTTTGCAAGGCTTTTCTTGCAAAAAAAATAAATAGTATTGCCGAATTGATTTTCTTTGTAGATGTTTTACAGAGCATGGATGGAGCAGTCATTCCATACTTAGCCAGTTTTTGGATCGCGGGTTCTGAGGCTGTCGGTTTCAAAAATGGGCCTCTATTGGTCCATGCCCTATACAAATTGACAAGTGGGCTTGCGAACTATACAAACTTATTATAAAATAAATAATCTATGTTACATATCTCTAGAAATTACATGGGCATTTAAAACATCAATGTCGTTGAAGACCCAAAAAATAGCATACAATAGGAATTTTGCAACCAACAATTCCGTCATATACATGAGACAACAATTTATAGAATATTATAACATTGTACGAAGATTTATACTAATTTGTATAAAGATATAAAACTTCATACATTTTGTATTGAACAATTACGTAGTTGTAGGTTGGTGGAGTTTTGTGATCACACTTTTCATGTCCAGTGTGTTACGTGATATACATTTTTCACGAAAGACTTCGGCCATATACATTTTGCAGTGAACAATTCCGTGATATACATGACAGAGAGAAATCTATAGAATATTATAACATTGTATGGAGATTTAAAGTAATTTTTATAATGCTATAACATGTCTTAGTTAATGAATAGTATAAGCTATTTTTTTTGTTTTATTAAATAATTTTTTTTATAGGATTGTATAAAAGTTTGTCAAAATGAAGGAGTACAAAGAATTTCTATGGTTTCAATTTGTAAATACTGAGCTTCCCTGAGAGAAAACCAGCTCGGCTAGGCAAACCGCTTTATAACTTAAGTGTAGATTATCACTGATACAAAAATAGTTCAAAATTATGGCGCGTAAGGGTGGGCGCTAAAACTGTAGAAAGTGTAGATAGCCTAATTATAATAACCATGGAAAAAATGCATGAAAGGTCGACATGCACATGACAAAAAAATAGACAAAAACAAATCACCGGTATGGATTGTAGTGCGACGATGCGGCCATGTAGAAAGCACGAAATATCGTGTCCCCAGGAGGAGGCAGCTCCTCCTAGAGTGGTGTGCAGTCTAGTTGCATAGCATTCTTCGTCTCTGACGACAGGTTCTCTTCCTTCTAGACGTGATCTAGGTTTGATGGAAGCCTCTGGTCCTCGTAGTCTGCATCTGCATGGCCCAAATTTTCCAGTGGCAAGACTGGTGCCGAGGTTTCTACTGCTTGGGTTGTTGTTGATTGGGCTTCCTTTGGTGCGAGGAGATGAGAACCTTGTAACGTGGATAACAAATGTAGGAATTGAGAGGCCTTGACATCCAGGATCTGTAGGCAGAATTAGAGGTCATCCATGTCCCAACGCAAGTCGAATACCAGGCTCTGCACCAGTGCAAGGCCTGTTTGCCACTCGCATTCTGGGTCAGCGTTGGAACCTGCTCGAGATTGGGGTTGTCATCGTGAATTTTGACTAGCTTCCAGATCATGCATATGAAATTGGGTGTTGTGAAGCTGGTCCTGAAGCGATTAGGTGGTCGAAGAGTTGGGAGGGGCCAAAGGGCCTCGGTGTGAAATAGATGCGGAATTGGCTAAAGGTCCTGGGTTGTTGTTCAGTGAGGCCTTTGAGCAGTCCAACTCCTCCATTTTGTTGGCAAGGGATGTAGGAAGGGGCGGGAGAGATGCGGAAATTTGAGTGGATTGTGACAGTGAGGAGGACGAGGTGGATGAAGAGGAGGATGACAGGGAGGGAGCAGGCAGGGGATGCAGGACCAAGCAGGGTCGGTTTGGCTTCGAGTCTGGTCGGATTTTCTACTTCCTTCATAGTCGGGGCATCTCCAGGACAGTGGGAGAGAGAAAATGCGGTAGGAACAGAGTAGGGAAAAAAAAATGTAGAGCAGGGAAAGGCTGGGCGGGAAGTTGATCTTTGAGAAACAAAAAGAAGGAAAGAATGAGCCATCTGGACCCATTGGAGCAATTGAAATAGGGTGGGCAGCTAGTGAGGTTCCATAAATCACCGCACGCGCAGAGTAAAGGTCCAGCAAGGGTGATGGTCCGTTGAAAGGATGCGAAGACAAAGCAAGGTGCACTGAGAGTAATGGTGTCGTGCCTCGAGTGATATGAACTTGAACTAATTGGGCAGTTGGGAGTGATTGGCACGTAGTTGTCACATCGTCGGTGCCATGGAGTATCGCTCCTGGTTTCTCTGCTCGACGCGTGTGCTGTACTAGCAACCTATCTGTGGGAAAGGTAATAAATGCGAAGGAGTACAGACACGTGGGAAAGACTATTGTTTAGATATGATTTGCATACGGTGGTGGAAAAAATACACAGAAATAGTAATAACGGGTCGGTGCGCTAAACTTTGGGCTTTGTTGTTCTGTGGCCTACAAATTGCACCCAGAGTTCCGCGACATACAATTTGACAGTTGGAGTTGTGGACTATTTGATATTTAAGAGCATACGTATGTTACAAAGAAGAGCTACTAAATACCAAATATGTAATTTGATTAAGTAGATATATAGACCATTGTGGTTGTCGGGTTGGCAAGATGAAAATTGTGTTTCCATATGTTCGTGGGCAAAAGAATAAAAAGACTACCAACACCAAATTAGTTTTCTTTAAAATAAAGGAACGAGAGCTTCATTCCGGGTTGTCGAGGTGGTGGGTTGAAAATTGGGCTATTGTTTTTCCGTGGCCTACAGATAGCACCGAGAGTTCCGCGAAATACAAATTGAGAAGCGATTTTGCAAACTATTTGAACTTTTGCATCGCGGGTTCTTGGGCTGAAAATTGGTTTTATGTTGTTTTGTGGCCTACAAATAACACTGAGAGTTATGCGATATACAAATTGACAAGTGGTCTTGCGGATTATTTGAAATTTTGGATTGTGGGTTCTCGGGCTAGGGGGCTGAAAATTGGTCTTCTGTTGTTCTGTGGCCTACAAATATCAAATATGTAATTTGATTAAGTAGATATATATAGCATGCATGGAAGCTTCATTTCGGGTTGTCTAGATTGCGGGCTGAAAATTGCGCTTATGTTGTTTCGTGGCCTACAAATACCACCAAGAGTTCTGCAATATACAAATTGACATGCTGCTTTGAGGACTAGAATTTTTGAATGGCGGGTTCTTGGTCTGGCGGGCTGAAAATTAGGCTTTTGTTGTTCTGTGGCCTACAAATAGTCCGTAGAGTTGCACGATATACAAATTGACAAACGAACTTGTGAACTATTTGAAATTGAAGGCGCTCGTGTCGAACAAGTTTAGCATTCCCAAATTAGTTTTCCTTTTTACATATGTTGTTGGAGTAAAAAATAAATAAATAGTATTGACTTCTGTTACATAGGCTGGTAGAGAAAACTATGAAACAAATATGATTCCCGAATTAGTTTTTTTTTTAAAGTGGCTTCTGGACTTAGGCATTTTTTGGTTCGCGGGTTCTCGGGCTGAGGACTTGAAAAACATGCTTTTGTTCTTTTGTTCCCTACAAATAGCACCAACAGTTCTGCGATATACAGATTGATAATTGCACTTGCGGAGTATTTCAATTTTAAGGAGCTTGTGTCTGAAAAATTCAGCATTCGCGGATTAGTTTTCTTTACATAGGTTTTACATACGCTGGTGGAAAAGAGGGCAAAAAGTATAGTACCAGCGTCTGTTACATAGGTTGGTGGGTAGAAGAACGAAATAAATAGCATTCCCGAATTATTTTTCTTTAAAACAGGGGCTCCTCGACACAAGAAATTGAAATTCATGAAATTATAGGTTACTGCAGACCATAAACTATACATAGCAAATACGTAATTTTGTAAAGAAGACATTTACTTTTATAGATATGAAATATGTACTTTCATAAAGTATGGGGATGAGATTTTATAGAACAACGACAGAGCCCCCATTCCATGTCCTACAAAGAGTAGACAAAGATAGGCGGTGTACAAATTGAGAAGCGGGCTTGCAGACTATTTTAATTGTAAGGGCCTTTGTGACAAACATTGTGTAGGACATGTTGCAAAGATGCAAGAAATGATAGTCTCTTTACGTCTGAGTAGAAATAAANGTAGACAAAGATAGGCGGTGTACAAATTGAGAAGCGGGCTTGCAGACTATTTTAATTGTAAGGGCCTTTGTGACAAACATTGTGTAGGACATGTTGCAAAGATGCAAGAAATGATAGTCTCTTTACGTCTGAGTAGAAATAAAGTAGTGAACACAATTTTACGACATTTATATAAAAAAATAATAAAACGTGTTACATATTGCTGAAAATTTAAAGAAACGCACACACACACACACACATATATATATAAGTGAAATCTGATATCTGAAATTTGAGTAAGTGATTTATGTCATAGTTCATTCTGAAAACGAAAAATCTAGGAACACATGAAAACAGGAGGAAAACTAGCCTTCCCGAATTAGAGCATAAACAGAACCCTCATTCCATACTTAGCCAGTTTTTGGATGGTGGGTTCTCAGGCTAGGGACCTGAAAAGCGGGTTTCTGTTGTTCCATGACCTTCAAATAGAACCAAGAGTTCCATGATGTACAAATTGATAATGGGACCTGTGGACTATTTGAATTACAAGGGGCTTGTGTCCCAAAAATTTAACAGTTGAGAATTACTTTTCTTTACATAGGTTTTATAGACGGTGGTGGGCAAATGTACAAAAAATATAGTACCAATGTCTGTTACACAGGGTGGTGGACAGGAGGACCAAATAAATAGCATTCCTGAATTAGTTTTCTTTAAAAAAGGGGATCGTGGATGGGTGAAATCACGAAGGTGGGTTACACTTTCGTGACAATCGGGTCTCCAAATTTTCGAAAAACAAATTTTCGGCTGAACTAAATAAATTTTTTGGCCGAAAGATATTATTTTCGGCCAAACTATTGTTCGACCGAAAACATAAACGTCAAATCGAACGGAACCATAACCGGGCCCTTGATTTGCGTGTAGAAATTTGGTCGGCCGGATATTTTTTTTCCGGCAATAGTTTTTCAGCCGAACTATAGTTCGGCCGAAATATTATTCGGCCGAACTATTGTTCGGCCGAAAGATTGTTCGTTCGAACAATGTTTCGGCCAAACAATAGTTCGGTCGAAAGATGTTTTATATAATTGCCACACATCGATGTTGGACGTTTAGAATTTTGTTTGGTTGTGGGGCTCTGTGTCGAGAGCTGTTTGTGAGGCTCTGTGTCACCGAGGTTTGTGAGGCTCTGTGTCATGGGAGCAGTGGTCGCGATCGCGGGAGCAGTGGTCACCGAGGACGCAGCGGTCACCGAGGTCGCGGGAGAAATTTCGAGCGGTCACCGAGGTATTTTACGTTTGTATGTTATGGTTTGCAGTATAGTTGCATTTGCAGTACAGTTGCAAGGTATTTTAGAGTTGTGAGGTATGGTTTTCATTATAGTTGCATATGAAGTACAGTTGCGAGGTATTTTAGAGTTGCGAGGTATGGGCAATCATAAGCATGAAGTTACACTTGAACCCTGAACTTCACCAACTCAAAATCAATATATCGTGTCATTACTATTCAAGCACAAAGATAAACTGGTTGCCTTTCAAGCTAATCGCCTATAAAAAAAATTGCATTTGCATCATGCTACAAAATCCTCCAAATGCACAAACATCCACTCTATTCAGGAAAAATAGGCAAGTAAAAATTTGCTGTCGAATTTCATCATTCTCAAATTCACCCATGCTCACTTCAAAGCGTGAGTTGGCCCAACAACTCCCAAAAGTTCACATTTCTACGAATGAACTTTTAGGAATGAAATAATTGAATCAATATATTATTCAAATCATTTACAAAAATCTGTTTAATGCCAAGTCAGAATTTGTTGTCAAATTTCTTAATTCTCAAATTCACCCAAGCTCACTTCAAAGCGCGTGTGGGCCCAACAACTCCCAAAAGTTCACATTTCTACAAATGAACTTTAAGGAATTAAATAATTGAATCAAAATAGTATTCAAATCGTTTACAAAAATCTGTTTAATGCCACACAATTCTTGAGGACAATAAGAACTTGAAAATTGTGGGTGTAAAAAATGTGTACCTAACCGGACGTTTGTAACGAGTGATTGTCATTTGTAGACCTAACAGCAGTACAAAATTGCATGCCGTGAAACATTCATTGATTGAGCATAACAACTCAACCCATGTGGGAAAAACATGATAAACCCGTTTGTACTGGACAAACTTCATGAAGAAACCAGCCTAAGCCCTGCTTCATGATCTTAAAAAATAATAGTGATAAGATTTTCTGCATCACAACAATCAAGGTCAAGCCTGAGATCCAGGTTCTCTCGAGCATTGACTAGCATAGGGCCTACTAAACCTCCATTTAACTCCTTCCTTTGCTTTTCTGTTGTATTTTTAATCATTAGATCGGCAATTTCTTTGACAGAGCATGTCTCATGCAGCTTAAAACCAAAAATCAAATTGCTTTCCACCTGTTCATTCATCTTCAACTACACAATTTCAGCAAGTTCTCTCGGACTAAAGTCATCAAAAAAGAAATATCAGGAGCCAATTACATGCTTCATCGGCTCAGCATATCCTGCAAAGATTACCACCACCTTTCCACTATCCATGATTGACATTATCTCCTCCAATGCTTCTAAACCATAGTCCTTGTCATCTTCTTTTTGCATGGGTATCAACCTGTATGCTTCATCAACAAAAAGTATTCCACCTTCTGCTTCCTTGATCTGCAAAATACGTGACTTTGGTTAACGTTTTGATATGCAGACTCTTATATAGAACATTAATATTTATTCATCTGGACACTCCAGAAAAAGATGGAAATACATTAACCATACCTTTTTCCTAGTCTTCGGGCCAGTATGTAACGAACCGCCTCGTTACGTCAACTACTCTAGTGCCAGGTGCAAGTTTTTTTTTTTCTTGAAGTGTGTGTGTGTGTGCATATACGAGTAAACAACTAGGGCGAACATCAGAACACGACCAAGGCGCACGATACATAACCACATGCACAAATGAAGATCTCACGATAAGT
>SNQJ01S0000181.1:324213-349967 GCA_010110895.2 Picea sitchensis
TTGAAGAATCTGGGCAAAGTTGTCCATCATCGCGTTCCTTTGTTTCTCGAGGGCCTCCTCGAGAAACATTTTGATAGGATCTCCTGCTCCCTCATCTTTATTTTCTTCCCCCATGGGCGGTCGTTAGGGTTTGCGAGGCTGATCTTGCAAAGGTTCATCCAGATCGAGCCCTAACTACTTATACCCCGATCTCATTGTGGACATGCAAAGAAGGATCGAGAATGAGCAGACCACTCTGATACCACTGATCCAGATTTATGTAGGAACACAATGAAATACAAAGATACACATAAACACAGAGATGCAATGGAAATAAGACTTCATTTCATTAATAACAAATGACTGAAATATGCTTACAGACAAAATGGAAATAAACTAGATAGGGCGCTGGTAGCTTATCTCTGAGAAGAGATGTGGCCGCTACTTGCATCCGTGAGAAGATGATTACAATGAGGCTCTGAAGGCCCTTTTAGAATAAACGGGAATGCCAAAAGTCCTAGACATCCAAAAACCTAACCCTGGGAGATGAAGCGCCAAAAGTCATGTGGGCCTCGTTTGGGTAAGTTGGTGCATCAACTTCTCTGGGTCGTAACTTTTGCATACGATCTCCATTTTAGGCGTATGATAGCTCGTTGGAAAGATATATCCGACAATGCTAGAGACAAAATAACATCATTAGATGCTATTTTTCACCCAAGAAAACATCGTTTAGAGCCTCAAAATGGCCCCAGAAGTTCAGGACCCGAAAAAACTGCTAAAAATAGTAAACTGTGCGAAAAATGAAAAACTGAAAGAAGAAATGGTGGGGGTCCAAGTGGAATAGGTGGGTGGCCACAAATATCCACCTAGATCAGTAGTCCACTAGGTGATCTGGGCATGATAAATTCTTAAGGTAGTAGATGATATCAGAATACCACTTGTCATGTTCTAATTCATTGACCACCATGTTTATCTGTTCAATTTCTCCCATTTGTATGGCCTCTTGGTTTCTCTTGGTCAACATCTGGGCCAGACCCTATCCTTTTATAATCTTGGTGGGTTTTATCTCTAAGTCACACTCTTGGATTTTGGAGACCCACTTGCCCCTAGTTCCCATACAATCTTGTTGTGATAAAACATCCTTCACTGTTGGGTAAGGGACATAAGCTTTGATTTTGTTGTAACCCATGTAGTTTCTAAAGTGCTTGAGGGATTTCACTAAGGCATACACTTGCTTCTCAGTAATATAATAATTCAACTTTGAATCCCTAAGGACTCTACTCATGAAGGATATAGGGTGTTCATAATCATTAGTGTCCTTTCGCAGTAGGACACCTGCAATGGTATCATGGGAGGCAAAAGAGAATATTATGAAATCTCGTGAATAATCCAGATTGATCAAGACTGGGGATTGAGAGATAGAGTATTTTATGTCTTCAAAATATTTGATGGCTTTATAATCCCATTTAAACACAATTTCCTTCTTTAGTAAATCACTCATGGGTTTTATCCTTTCTGCAAAGTTTGGGACAAATCTTTGAATGAAATTTGTCTTTCCAAAAAAGGATTGTAAGGACTTCTTGTTGGTTGGGGGTCGAGCATATTTAATTGACTGGACCCTTTTAGGGTCTATGGATATTCCCCCTTCCGAGGCTATGTGACCAATTTTTTTCCCTTCATCTATCCCGAAGAGAAATTTCTTAGGATTCAAGGAGGTACCATATTTCCTACATTGTTCAAAAACAATTCAGAGGGGTGATATGTGGTCTTTCCTCTCCTTTCATACAACTGTGAGATCATCTTGGTAAATCTCTATGATTTTATGAATGAGATCCCTAAAGTAAAAATACATATCTCTTTGAAAGGTAGCACCGACGTTCATAAGACCAAACAACATTCACAAATACATAAATGTTCCCCATGGTGTGGTAAATGTAGTTTTAAGCTGATCTTCTCTTTTAAGCAAGTCTTGGTTGTACCCTGAAAATCAATCCAACATGGACATCATACCTGCCCCTGTAACCCTTTGTAACAAATGTTCCATATTTGGGAGGGGATAATTGTCCTTTAAGGATAATTGGTTAAGGTTTCAGAAATCAACACACAAACGTATGTCACCGTTTTTCTTTTGGACAACTACCAAATTCGACATCCATGATGAGTACCTGATGGGAGCTATAATGCCAACATCAACCATCTTTTGGAGTTCCTTTTGCATTTGGTTTTCCAACTTTGGGTTGATGTGTCTTATTTTTTGTCAAAAAGGTTTGGCTCCTTCTGTCAAAGGTATAGCATGTTGGATGACATCACCCCTATATGCATTTAATTCATCATAATTCCAAGCGAAAGTATCTTTGAATTCTTTTATGAGGTCTAGAATTTCCATCCTTTCCTTCTCAATGGTTCCTTTCCCTATTTTGACCATCCTTGGATCCATTTCCGTACCGATGTTGAATTCTAGGGATTCATCTATTTGTTTGTTGGGTTTCTTTCCTTTGAAAACATCATGTCTATCGAAGAGGTTTTCTAAAGGGACACATCCTTTAGGCAAGGTGTTATTTTGAAGGTTAACCACATCCAAGTCCATGGATTTGGCCAAGAATTTTACTTGTGAATCAATGAATTCTTTTCTATTTTCCATGAACCTAATGATTTGGTCATCATCTTCAAAGACTTTCTAGTGTTCCAAGTTATCAGGGATAAAAGGCCTAAACAAGACTTCCATTTTGCATCAGTATAAGAGTGGACCATCACAAGGTTGTAAGGTAGAAGCAGAAACAACCAAGGCATCTGCCACATGGTTTTCTTCTTGGGGAATAACTTTGATTGTCACCATCTCAAAATATTTTGCAATGGATAGTGCAAAGTCACGATACCTCTTCAACTTTTCATTTTTGGTAGTAAAGTCTAGTAACATTTGTGACACTATGAGGTCTGAGTCCCCTATCACCCTTAAGTGTGTGACACCTTTATCGATTGCCAAGTTGAGACCTAGGATCAAAGCTTTGTATTCAACAATGTTGTTCATACAATGATACTCAAGTCTATAGGAGTAATAAAATGTCTCATTGGAAGGGGTTTTCAAGACAATGCCTACCCCTGACCCAGAACTTGAATGAGATCCATCGAATTCTAAAGTCCATAATCCTTCAGGTGTTTCGACAGTCTCACCTCTAGAACTCGCTTCTTGGATGAACCAGTTATCGATGCCATTGTTAAAACATAGGAGCTGATCATTTGGTTCACCAAGGATTTCAACTAGGGATCCTATAATGGGTTCTTTGTGAAATGTGAAGAATCCTCCTTCAGGGTGAGGTATGACCACTTCGGATCTTTGGTTTTGGAAACTCCCAACCAAGTGTTCTACAAGGCCCTTGTGGAATATGATACCCCAATTGCTCAAATCATCTATTACCAACACGTCTATAGTAAAAGGAGCGCAAGGGCATGAGTCAAAGGCAACATTCAAATCCTTGATAATTCCTTTTGCAAAATATCCTCGTGTGTTTGGTTGTGATACACTTAGGCCCAACTGATGCATGACCTTTTTAGTCATAATGTTGGATGTAGTGTTTGGGTCAAAGACGAAATTATGGAGTAGGGAGTCATTGACTTGGAGAGTAACATAAAAATGTGTGGTCTCCCCATACCTTAGTCCAATGCTTTCTACCTGGTGGACAAAAAGAGAAACTTCTTCAAGAAGGTCATCTTTGCAAATTTGCGGTAGGGAAACTTCAATATCTTCATCCTTGTGTGTTGCAAATATGTTTTGAATGGGTTCTACTTTCTCAGGGGGTTCGTTCTCTTGAGAGAATAAGGAGACATCTTGTATGTTGGTGAAACATTCACTTCACTTCCTGGGGTAAGCACTGGATTCTTCCTCAAGGATCTCGAGAAGGTTAGGTTCAGTTTCTACAATGCCCTCATTATTTGGTTCCCAGGAGTCATTGTTGTACAAAAGGTTAATATGATGGATGGAGTCCTCGAACCTAAGGTTCTCCTCAATTTGATAAGAAACATATTGTGCTTCGTCTAAGCTTGAGAGTAATCGATGCTTGAGGGTGAACTGCAAAGTTCCCTCTAAGGATTCCAAGTAATGCTGGAGAATAACATCTTTTGAGTTAAAGTTGGGTTAGAGTTTCTTAAGGAGAAGATTTAATCTATCATTGAAGTCCCTAATTCTCTCATTGGATCCTCTACAAATCTAGATGTATTGAGAGTAAAAGGATTGTACATTTTCTTGTTTACACCACTTTACTTTGAAAGCCTACTCTAGGTCCTCGGGGGTCTTGAAGATCCCACTTGGTTTAGTGTCAATCCATTTCCTAGCACTCCTAGTGAGTGAGATCACAAAGAGTCTCATAAAGACATCAGGGTGTTCTTGTCCAGATTGATGAAAATCAAAACCCTCACAGAAGTTGGTCTAATGCAAGTTACCATATGATCCCCTTTCCCCTGAAAACATAGGTATCTAGGAATTAGACTTCTTGGGTAGATCATGTATTCCTCCATGGGTATTAGCTAGATAAAAAGAGTCAAAAATATGTTTATGAGACCATTTAGGAGGATTTTTAGTGGTAACATGGTTTGCAGGGATAATATAAATCACAGTAGTAGAAGGGGGTATGTACTTATGCCCACTACGGGTCGTCATTTGTGAAGTCGCCAAATAATTTTCTTGAAATTATGAAAGAGGTAAGGGAATCACCCTTAGTGGAGTCACCACATAATCTTGTAAGATAAATATTATTGAGGAAAGGATTACCAAAAAAGTGTCATCTTTGAGGAGAATTGACTCAGTGTTCTCCAACAATGGTGCCAAAATGTTATCGCACAATTTTTACTTTGATAGAAGAGATGGTAAAGGAAAGACAATTGGTGCAACTGGAGACTAATCCTATCACTATCACCTCAATAAGAATTCTCTTTATATTTAGGGTGGTAGGCCAAGGGGAGATGTCCCTGGTGACCTGGGGTTTTGAGAAGGTAAAGGGAACGTAGCTAGGTAAAAGGTCCTCTCTCACAAGTCACCACCGATCAGAAAGTCCGATTAAATAACCAATTAAGATATAATATGCTAGAAGTGTACCTGCCTAGAACAAAGAAACAGGAAAAATATATATTTGCAAGAGCACTTGTTGGTTAGCACTTCATAAAACCATTAACTTTCTTAAAGAAAGCAAGTTTTCTAAATATAATGAAGTAAACAAAAATATTATAAACACAATGTTTAAAGAGCAATACTTCACATAAAATGTCTTAAGACAATCTTCAATATGACTAAAAATCATCAACCATTGAAGCTATATCATTAGCATTTGATAGAAGCACGTAAGACAAACTATAATTCAGCCTTTACAATTGCTTTATGAGCTTTTAATGCTGCATTTAATGGATTTAACTTACTTTAATAAAAACAACAAGCAGGTTAGTAGATGAAGCTATTGTAGGGTTAGAAAGTGTTAATAGGTTGTTTTAAGAATAGGGTTTGAAGGTTGTTTGATCAAAATACTCAAAGGAGATATTAGACTAGTGCTTTCTTAGGGAAAATGGAGTCAATAAAGTGGTTGCAAATGTTAAAGGAGAAAAATGATAATGTTTAAAGATAAGAGGAGTTGATGGATGAAGTGTTGGTAAGACAAGGCTTCAACCAACAAACCCTAGGGGAAAATGACTACTAAGGTTTAGGTAACCCTAAGCCTTAGTAGATTTCCTCCCTCTTTAACTCAAAGAATGAAGCAAGTGATGGCTAAGATGAAGCAAAAGGTTCTAGGGTGTTGCAATGGCAAGGCCCTGGCAATGGCTTCAAGAAAAATGGCTCCTTGGCACAATCGAGTATGTGGATAGTAAATTGAGATAAGCACAATAACATGTGCTTGATCTCCTAAGGTTTGGGCTAGCAATTTCATAATCTTTAGAAAAATGCAAAGTAAAAATACTATAACCATTCAAAAGAAAGGAGAATTGTATAATTTTACTTACATTCACAAAGAATAATCTAGCACATCACCTAGTTGTAGACTTTCTACCAAGAAAATGCCAAAAAAACCAAAAAATAGACTTCCTTCAACAAGTGTGCACTAAATTTTAGTCATGAAACCCTAATTAGGGTGCAAATTTCGGACCTCACAAGTGTGAGTGAAAGATGATCCAAAATAAGAGGCAATTTCCCCTTATTTATAGAATACTAAAGACCAAAATTAGATAAAAAAGGTCGACATGGCCAGTTACAAATATTATCCAGTTTTTAGATTAAATGTCACAATTACACCCTAAATCAAGCTGCTAAGGTGACATCATGCCCTTTTAGAGTGATGTTAGGCCCTTTTTGGGCAATGTTGGCCTCTTGGAGCAAAATGTTAGGCCTTCTTGGGCCTCAGGAACCTGCCACACGTTCCACTTGGCACACAACTACCTCAAAAACCTCCCAAAATGTTGAATGACATCATGGGTGACCTGAGTGATGTCATGGGACTTCCAAGGCCTACATCATGATGGAAAGGGCATAACCCCCCTGGGTCTAGGTCTGCCAAGTTTCCCCTGGTGAAACATCCTCCTCTCTCTATGATGCAATCCTCTGATCTGTCTTTGCCCCCTGCTGGGGTCTCAACATCCATCTGGTGGGATTTTATCCCCATGGAGGTCCGAACTAATCATCTCCCCATGTGTACCTATCCATCAGGTGTGGCCTTGAAACATAAAAAAATACACCCTCCATGAGCTCATAAGTCACAAGGATCATAGCAATGTCAATCACATCTAATCATCAAGTTTATTAAACATGTGCATAAAATACCCTTTACCCAGATAAGTTCTCAAATACATTATACTAATATACAAGACAAATTTGGAGGAAACGCTAGGATGTCTTATTGGGATAATGCTCATTGGATGTGGGATGTTTTCGGGAGAAGTCAAACCTAGGCCATGTGATTGGATGAGGTAGTAAGGGATGTCTGGGTAAGGGGTGCAGTGATAGCAAGGAAATGTATGGCTTACCTGTGGTTGCCTCTGAAGAGGGTGAGATGCACTTGTCATGGATGCAAATGTTTCCAAGCCCATTCATGCCTTTTATATTTGTTATTATTGCTTTTTATTTCAAGAGGCTAGTTAAGGGACACTGCCCTGGCATGGTGACTAGTGGTGGAAATGTTACCCAAAAGAATTTCACGAAAAGGAGAAGGCTGGCTCGTGATGAAACCCCCTTTCTCTTGGCTATGCTACCAAGAGCCACTACCCTGGCATGGTGACTAGCTGTTGGTAGTTTCATACCGCTACATGCTCATGGACCTAATAGGATGATTCATGATGAGACCCCCTATCCTCTAACTAGGTCTTGTTTTATTATTTTTATGTGTCCCTTTGTTTCTTGCTGAGAAGCTTTTTATTTCTTTCTCAGGGATCCTTGGGGGAAGCATATCAAGGTTTCATTCTTTTGGATTTTGTATTTTTCCAAGTACTTTTGCCCTCTGGGGATTTATCCCTTTCTTCCCACAAGGTAAGGTACAACCCTTAGATATTTGGCCAACCCAATGCTCGGACCAATGTAATGGGATGGATGAGCGGGAAAAATATGAAAAGTGGTAGGTATGGTGGGAGTGGATGATGACCTTTCATGAATCCCCCCAATGGAAAATCAAACCCTATGGGTACCAACTTACTAGGGAATCCTGTCATTCCCCCTAGGTATGGTCAAGTGGAAGAGCATAAGATCTAAGCACCTGTTAGAAAAAAAGAATTAAATGCACGTATTCAAAGGTTTTGAGGATTAGAGTGACACATACTATGATACCCTAACTCATTACCTCATGGATCAAGATCCATTTTTACTGCAGAACTAGGCCAAGGTGATGGATGCTACTATTGATGTCAAAGTGGAGGCACTGAAGAATGAAAGGATGGGCCCTCCAAGGCCATGCTCAATTCGATTTGGCTCTTGGTACTCCATGTATAGGACATGTGGGCCTTGATACATAATCTCCTTAGTTATCCCTAGGTTAGGGGATAACAATCATAATTCGAAAATGGAGAGGAGAACATGAAACTTAGAAAAATTCTTCATAATCTCTTCGCCAAACCTTTGGACAAAATCTTGAATAATATAGGCATATAGAAACAAATTTATGATCTAAAAAATGCATGACAAAGCTGAGATTGAGGGTTGCAGAATCAACTTATAAAAGTTCATAAAAAATATCTTATTTTGATATCAATGATTTTATGAATCCAAGAGTGGGAAAATATAGATGACCAAATTTTGGTGAACACATACCAAGGCTTGTATTTATGGACATATATTTGGCCCAAGTTAAGTGGACTATGTAGTGTCCTGAATCTCTCATACAATTCTATTTGTTTAATGTCAAGAAAGTGTTTAATATGGGGTTCATGGTCTCTAGATTCCATTCTCAATTTTAGTACATATGTTTGGTTGGAAGAAGGCCTAGAGTTTTCATGCCAGAAATATTGTACTATTCCTTTAACTGCTCCAATTAACTTCATGTCAAAATAAGGTAGACTACTAGTGAAGGCCCACAAATCTGTTGGGCCACTTGTATTGAGGCTATCTCGTCTATGAGAATACTTTCTAAGGATTTTTCTATTGCATTTCATGAGATGAGAGGTTTGTTGCAGAAAATGATGTTTTATAGCGATCTTGCTAACAATTGATTGTGATAAGACACGTCGGGATACATTACGGTCTGTAGAATGATATTTCTTACCAAGTCTTTGAAAATCATGTAAGTTTTAAACCTGCGGAGTAAAGCAATGCATATAGATTCTTAAGCAATACATAAATTAATCAATGGCTCATACACAGAGTACACAGAGATTTTATACCGGAAACCCTCAACCGGGAAAACCTTTCTTATATTCATTATATCGAATTTCACCATTCACCATACAATATATAAAATGTTTTTAGGTACTCCATAGATACCAAAACCCTAATCCCTTAATCCGGGATTAATTTACAAATCCGTTAAAAATAGAAAAATCCGCTAAAAATAGCAAAAAATGCCCCAAAAACAATTTTCGGGGCACTGCCCAGAACCCCATCGGCCCCGGGCTACCGCCCATTACCGAATTCTATGCATAACCAGGGGGGGCATACCTGCCCCCCCCTGGGACCCCCCTAGGAAAGCGCCCGATGCACACGACAGAGCTCTAGTGGTAGGGATCGTCAGACGCAATTGTCGTATCTGACGCACCCACACACACACCCATGCAAAGAATATAACACATACCCAACAAAGCATATACAAGGTTTCTAACAATATGATGAATTTTTAAAAAACTTTCGACTATTTAATGCCTAGAATTCCCCTAACAACAATGAAACTTCTAGATTTTAACAACGTAAAAAATAATTGACATTTAGCCGCATTGGATTTTGGTTCAAAATATTCTTTAATGATTTTATAAGAATGAAAATTAATAGTATGGTTATGTAACTTACCTTCAAGTGATGCTAGACCACTTTCATCCATATGAATGCGTTTAGGAGTTCTTTTCCTCACACTTCTCAATCTAGGTAGGGACGATGAAATCCTATTTTAGCACTCTTGACTTCCCTACTGTGAAGTTAACAATGTTGGAGTTATTTCCCCTTCAATCACTGATGGATCAATTCTAGAAGGAGAGTGGACATGGGATTGACTAGTTTCTGGAACGTCTGACTGTCCAACAAGAGGTTGCACCATAGGAAATTCTTCACCATAATGTTGTGCACCAATTGCCTCTCTAATTTCATCCATTGTATAATCATCTCCAAGAAAATCCTCCATCATTAGGTCATCCACAACAAGTTGTCTTGAAGAGATACTGATTGGATTGTTCTCTATTGAACTCCTGCGCTTTGCTTGTGGTGATGGAGGAGAAACAATAGCGACATCTATTCCACTAGAAATTTGAATGCCCTCTTCTAAAAACCTATGCTTTGACATAAATTTTCCTTTTCTCTTTCTTCTTCTACCTTTTCGATGGGTTTCTCTTTCCTCGAGGACTTTCTTTCTTGATTTCATAGGTTCCCCATGTTTAAAGAGAAAAATTGACTTCCAAGCACCCCACCACAAATTTGTCTTGGTATTACACAAGAAGACACAACTAACAATTCCAATTACAAGTGGACAAATTTGTTTTTGTATTACAAAAAAAGACACAATTAACAATTCCAATTCCAATTGGACAAATTTGTCTTGGTATTACACAAGAAGACACAACTAACAATTCTAATTCCAATTGGATAAATTTGTCTTGGTGTTACATAACTAACAATTCCAATTGGTGAAATGTTTCTTGGTATTACACAAGAATACACAACTAACAATTCCAATTGGACAAAATTGTCTTCCAATTCTAGGAAGCCACAAGAAGACACAACCAACAATTCCAATTCCACTTGGACAAATTTGTCTTCCAATTCTTCCCACAATTGTCTTGCAATAGCAAAAAATTGTCTATGAATTAAACAACAAGACAAAAAGAACAAAAAAATGTTTATTCCTACTATTTTGGCATGTAGATGTTGATCTTGTTTGAGTTTTTGAGATAAATGAGGTAGAGGAGTGTGCTTGGCACATAAAAATTCCCAACATGAATGCATGTATGTTCCTAACATGTTTGCGCACTAAAGCACGTGTGCATTCTAGGAATGCGCACATGTTCCTGCTGGGCATGGATGAGTGCACAAACACAAGAATTTCAAGTCACAAGAGCACTTGCATGATATTAATGCAACATATATAGCATTTATTATATACCAAAATTATTTATGAATAAATATGTATAGGGGTTTGGGGACAACTAGGACCTAAGGATTCATGATTGAAAGTGTTTTGAAGAATAAATCAATGGTTAGATTATCAATACGTGGTTCATGTGGGTGCAAGGGATGTGGGGAATTTAATAAGAGGTATATGAAAAGTTCACTTAGGGATCAAGTGTGGAGGGGGTTAAAGGTTGAGTATAGATTATGCCTAGGCTTATATGGAGCTAGGGGGGTCTAGGTCATGGTATATGCCAAAATTTAGGTCATGGTATAGGTCATGGTCATGGTCATGGTATAGGTCATGGTAATGGTATAAGTCATGGTCATGGTCATGGTATAGGTCTAGGTCATGGTCTAAGTCTAGATCTAGATCTATGTCGTGGTCTAGGTCATGGTCTAGGTCTAGATCTAGGTCTATTTCATGGTCTATGTCATGGTCATAGTATAGGTCTAGGTCATGGTAATCATATAGGTACAGGTCATGGTCTAGGTCTTTCTATGTCTAGTTCTAGGTAGAGGTCTTGACATGTCTAGGTCAAGGACATTTATTTCCTTGCAATGTAGAGAGGGGGGGTGGAGAGATAGGAAGAAAGAGAGTGTGAGGTGGGGAGAGGGGAAGACAAAGAGAGTGTGAGTGAGGTGGGGAGAGGGAAGACAAAGAGAGTGTGAGAGAGAGGAGGGAGAGGGAGACAAAGAAGGAGGGTAGAGAGAGAGAGAGAGAGAGAGAGAGAGAGAGAGAGAGAGAGAGGGAAGGGGATTAGATGGAAGAAAGAGAGCAAGTGGAGAGTGGAAGAGAGAGGGAGGGGATAAAATGAGCGAGAGATAGAGGCTTAGATTCAAGAGGTAAATAGAGAATGAGATAGATATGGATTGTCGAGTGTGAGAGGGTGGGAGAGGAAGATCAATAGGGGTGGTGAGGAGAGAGAGGTGGGGAGAGAGATGGTAGACAGTGGAGAGAGAGGAGAGATGGGAGTGGGAGGGGATAGAGGAGTGGGGGAGAGAGGGAGTGGGAGGAGGGGGTAGAGAGAGTTTGTGAGAGTACATATAGAAAAGTGTTTTGTCATACATAATCTATGGAATGTTGAAATTCCATTGCAGACAATAAAAATCAAGAAATTTAACCCTTTACACTTTACTACCAAGATATAAATGGATAATGAAAATAGTCTAAATTGAAGAATGCACAAATATATAAGTGTTTTAGTAATACATAATCTATGCCAATCTCATAGAGAAAATATCAATCATGGATTTTTGATAATATACAATCAAACATTGGGAAATCCCAGAGAGACATTAGAAATCAAGATAGAGCAACAATAGAGAAACCAAGATGTAAGGAAATGACGGGCCTTTATTAAGAGGTATATGCATAGTGCACGTAGGTATCATGTGTGGAGGGTGTTAATGGTCGAGTATAGGTTGGCGCCTAGGATTATATGGATCTAGGGGGTCTAGGTCATGGTCTAGGCCAGTCAAGCTCTAGGTCACAAGTATAGGTCATGGTCATGTACATGGTGATGGTATAGGTCTAGCTCTAGGTATTCATGTAGTGGCTCATGTCATGGCATAGATATCACTCTAGGGTCTATGTATCATGGACTATGCCTCATGGTCATCAGAGCAGGTCTAGGTCATTAGTCTATGGTCTAGGCTCATGGTCTATGCTCTAGGTAATTTCCACCTTCCATGTATAGGTCTCATGTCTAGTCTAGGTATAGGTATTGACATTGTCTAGTCTGTCCATTTATTGCCCTATGAAGGCACCAAACTCTACTTTATAGTGTGTGAGAGTATAAGATGAAGAGACATGAATACATATAGGGGGTAGAGAGAGATTGTGGCTGAGAGTGTGAGTTTGAGAGAGGAAGACAAAGAGGGGGGTGGGAGAGAGAATAAAGACAAATGTGAGGGGGGGTGAGAGGAACCATGCAGAGGGGGGTGGAGAGAGAGGAAGAAGGAGGTGTGTGTGTGTGTGTGTGTGTGTGTGTGTGAGAGAGAGAGAGAGAGAGAGAGAGAGAGAGAGAGAGAGAGTGGGAGAGAAACTGAGAAGATGACACAATGGGTGTAAGAGAGGGGGGTTGGATGCAAGAGGTAAAAAGAGAAGGGGGGTAGAGAAAATATAGGTCGAGAAAGTAAGATGAGAGAGAGAGAGGGAGGGGTTGAGAGATGGAGGAGGAGAGAGAAGGGATCATGGATAGATAAAACAAGAGTAGAAGAGAGGTCAAGAGGAGGATGATGAAAGAGAGGGAGGTAAAGATAGGGAGGGGGGGAGAGGGGTATTTTGTGTGTGGGAGAGAAAGAGGGGAATAGGAGAGAGTGAGAGGAAGACTCAACAAAATGAGAGGAGAAAGAGGTGGTAGATGTAGGGGAGAGAAAGAGAGGAGAGATAGTGGGAGGGAAGGGGAGAGAGAGAGAGGGAGGAGGGGGTAGAGAGAGAGTGTGTGAGTGTGAGAGGGAGACACTGGAAGAGAGGGGGATGGACAATGGAAGTGTTTGAGGTGGGAGAGGGAGGGAGAGGGAGACAAAGAGAGGGTGTAGAGAGAGAGTGAGAGGAATGAAGAGGGAGGAAAGGGTTAGAAAGAGGTAAAGAGAAATGGGGAAGAGTGGGGGGAGAGAGGAAGTGGATAAAGTGAGGGGAGAGAGGTAGATATATGAGAGAGAGATATGAGAGGTAGATGGAGGGGGGATATAGAGAGAGGGATGAGGGGGGTAGAGAGAGAGTGATACCAAATATGAGAGGACTGGGGACAAATATATAAAGAGAGAAATGGGGAGAGAAAGGAGAGAGAGGAGGGGGGATACAAAGTGGAGGGGGGAGAGATGAGTACATGAAAGCAAGAGGAGGGGGGAGAGGGAGATATGGGAGGTGGGAAAAGAGACACCAAGTGTAGAAGAGAGATTAAGAATGATATGGAGAGAGATAGAGTGGATAGGGTGAGAGATGGAGGATGGAAAGAAGGGGAGGGAGGGAGAGAGATAGGAAGAGACAAGAGAGGTCGAGTGTGGGAGAGATAAAGAGGAAGGTAGAATGAGAAAGAGAGAAATAGGGGAAGAGAGAGAGGAGAGTGAGACTAACAAACATGGAGAGAGAGAGAGAGAGAGAGAGAGAGAGAGAGAGAGAGAGAGAGAGGTCTAGGAGAGAGAGCTTAGAGAGAGAGAGAGAGAGAGAGAGAGAGAGAGAGAGAGAGAGAGAGAGTGCGAGGCATGACGAGGCAAGGTACAAGTCTAGGTATATAGGTCTCACTCTAGGTGCATTGACATGCCCTTCCAAGCATAGGTTATGGGAATATTTCCCCACCATGTCTTCCCCTTGCAAATGTACCAAACTTGCTAGTGCATGAGAGCAAGCTAGAGGGAGAGTGAGGAAGGAAAGAGGGAAGGTAGAGAGTGAGTTTGTTGGGGCATGGGGGGAGAGAAGAAGAAACAGAGGGGGATAGGAAGTGTGTGTGTGAGAGTGTTGGAGGGAGAGAGAGGAAGACAAAAGAGGGGAGGTGAGAGGAGTGTGTTAGAGTGTGTGTGGGAGAGATAGGAAGACATAAAGGGGGGATATAAAGTGTAAAAAGGAGTGTGAGGAGGGAGAGAGAGAAAGGAATATAAGGGTAGTAGGGAGAGTGTGTGAGGAACGTGGAGAGGGAGAGAGAGAGGAATATGAGAAGGGGTAGAGAGAGAGGTAAAATGTAGGATAACATAGGAGAGATATGGGAGGAGGGGGAGAGATACAGTGGGAGGATGGGGGGGACAGAGAGAGGGAGAAGGGGGGAGAGAGAGAGACAAAGAGGAGTCAGAGAGAGAGGTGAAAGGGAGGGAGAGAAAAGAAGGTGGGTGGTAGAGAGAGGGGATAAGAGAGCAATAAATAAAGAGAGAGAGAGAAAAAAAAAAAAAGGGGGTAGGGAGAGAGTGAGAGGAGGAAGGGGGGGGATATTGAGGGAGACAAAAGAGAGGAATAGAGAGAGAAAGAGGTAGATAGAGAGTGAGACTGAGACTAACAAAGAGGAGAGAGAGAGAAATGGTGGGAGAGAGGTGGAAGAGAGGGCTGCACATAATAGGGGAGGGAGGGACAAAGGGAGAGAGAGAGAGAGAGAGAGAGAGAGAGAGAGAGAGAGGGAGTGGGTGTGAGAGGCCCAAGGCATGTCAAGGAAAGTTCTAGGTCTATGTATTTCCACGCCTTGACTGAGAGAGAGATGGAGACACATGAGAGACACAAGGATCTGCATGATCCATGAACATGTGCACACCATTAGGAACATGTGCACGCTTAGAGTGCTATGCTCTTAAGAATGTTTACATTATTTAAATTCAATTTTTTTTGGTGGGATTGACAATGTGTATGCCAACTCTCTTGGCCTTGGACAGGCTCTGGATGATTTAATTTAGTGGTTCGGTCTGCATATTGATAAAAAAACTCCATTTTGTGAATACATCTCTATATCTCTGCTTTTAATTTTATTTTTCTGTGGATAAACAATTCAATCTGTTGGATGAAACTATAGACATAGATAGAGTTGGCTATGTAGATTCCAAATATACATTTTTTTTTTAAATTAATATTGTTTACTATTTTTAATCTATTTTTATCTTCGCATATATCAAAACCCTAGAATACATACCTCTCTTATTTTTTCTATAGTTTTTTTCCAGCTTAACCATTTCTTGAATGAGTTATATGCCACACTAGAGGAGACCGATATCTACAATAAGAAAAAAAATAAATTCTTTTGATCATGTTAAGACACTCTTAGCCTACATGAACAAAAGACATTGTAATTTTAGGGATATGTTGACTTTGATAATTTTTTAAAAATATAAAATCAATATTATAAATTTCCAAAAAATACACTGCACTAGAAATACAGGTTCTCTACAAGTATACAAGTTTTTGTAATGAAATTACATCATTAAGGTACTCAACACCTGCATGAACAAAAACATATACCTTATATTTTGTTGGAAAAATAAGATAACACTGTTAGAAAAAATAAAATTTGACACAATTATTCACAATTTCTATGAATAAAAGTTGTATATTTATAAATCTAATTCAATTTCCTACGTTTCATATTCTTACACCATATTCAAATTCATTGTAAAAGTGCCTTGAATATTCCCTCCAAGTTAACAGATTATTGTTTTTCCAGGTTTGCATTTCCACTACCGTATCATGAGAGACCATCATTAGTTGTTACTCACCCTTAATTGTCTTGGATTTTTTGGTGATTTGATAACATCTAACTTGGAAAGTGGGCAATGGAGAGAAAATTAGAGTAGGGGTATATTCTATCTTGGGATGTGGAGAATCAATAGTGTTTCCCAAAGATATGCTAAGTGCCTTTCAAGATCTAGGTTGCTTCACCGTTAACCATGTGGGGGAACTTATTGGTCCCAGGATGGAAGTATATAACCACGTGGGGGACCTTATCACTATGGATCTATGTTACCAAGGATCGAAGTAAGCTAAGGAGATAGGATTTGAAAGAGTCCAATAAATTTGTGAAAGGATTACACCCGTGACATCAAGAGGGGTCGTGACATCAAGAGGGGTCATAATATATTACAAGAAGAGCAATATATGGTTGCATGGGAATATAATAAAACATAGGGTCAATATATAGCTCATCTAGGATACATATATATCTTTGTCCCATATCCTCAAGGGACTTTCTAATGGTGGAAACATATTTAGAAGTTGTAGGGTCCAAAAAAAATGAATATACATGTGGTCAACCTTGTGGAATAAGGATCTAAATTGGGAGGTAATGTAGAGGAGATGAAAACAAGTCTCGAGTATATGATTATCTTTCACTCAAAAGAAGAAAAAATGACTCATATGTTAACTAAATGTTCCTATTTCAAATAGGTTTGGACAAAATATAAAGAGATTATGGGTATTCAAAAATCTTTGGTCTAGTGATTCAATGGAGGTTTGTTTAAGGCATAGGCTTCAACCAAAAAGAGATAAAAGAGCTTAGGGATTTACCATGTCTCATTTTTTGGGGAATATGGATACCTTGGAACTCAACAATTTTTAAAGAGAAATATATACCCATGTTCTAGGATATATCTTAGGTGAGGGATATGGTACTAAATGCGAATTTTTTTTTCTTTCCAAAGAATACCTGCCAAGTTGAGCCACTGAACATTCACAACTCTTGACCATTGGGATTATTCGATTGTGCTAGGCATGGTTAGCCTGACTTTAGTAGCACAAAAGGTTACTGTTTTTTAGATGCTCATTATATTGATTAAGAACTAGAGCCCAATAATTTTGAAAATATTAATGTTCTAAGGTTACTTTTAAAATGTGCTCCAAAGAGTAATGTAAAAATCCTACACATTTTATGATGATGAAAACTTGATCATCAGTTCATTTAGAGTGGTCCTTGAAGTTAATGAGAGGGGGAAATTGTTTTATACAACTTTGAGGGTTATAGTGGAAAGAACATATAGACATAATTTTCACTTAAGACACAAAAATAAATCCAGTGACTCCAAGAATCAGGTTATATGTAAACTGTGTTTTCGGAGCCAAGTTCAATGAGACCCACGAGACTTGCAGTAGAAAAAACTTACAATAAAAAAAGACCATTTAAAATGTATTATTACTAAACATGTTTTTCTATAATATGTTCCAATAATTACCAAATTAATTTTCTTTTCTATATTTACTTTCATGTCCATTTAAAAAAATTACTGTGTTTTTTCATTTTTCATGAAGATTATGAAATTAAGAGTGAAAAATGAGGAGAAATCCAATATATGCTTGTAGGGATGTCCAAAAAAGTGTACAAAGTGATAGTAAAAGAAATGAACATAATTGCATCACAAGAGGAGGCATCCCAACAACAATGTGAATCAGAGGTATGTGATCATTAATTTTTTCTTTTATGTACATCAAATTTAATTATCATGTGTGTTAAAACATAGGATGTATAGGAGTCAAGGTCTAGAAATTTGATCAGAGCAAAATTACCAAAGTCTTTCATTCATGATGGTGGTTGTCATCATTAGCAGAAGAGGGAGAGTATTGGTCATATATGTCTCTAAGTTTAAAGCCTTCATGCAGTCTTTGGATACCTGTTCTCATCATCCAAATGAAATCTTATATTTCTTTCTTGTAACCACTGCATATTGTTGCTAACTGTTATTGCTACGAATTGTTAGCGCTGCAAATTGGTTTATACAATTGGTGTTGTAAACTCCTCTTTTCTTGGTTAGCTTGCACATTCTTGTACTTCAAACATTTATGCAAACCCATGATACATGTTTTCTAGTCAAAGGGTAACTTGCAACTATAACTCCATTTGCTACAAACTTCCTATTCCTTGTGAATTGGACTTATTGCTAATTGTCTGTGCTACGAATCCCCTGTTTTTCTCAGTTCATAAAACCCTAGCTGACCTAGTTTTCACTTAGGTTTGAAAAAAACCATTTCACTCAAACTTCAGCTCATATCTTATCCATGGAACTACAAATTATTTGATGAAAACTTTGGTAAAAACCACCTGCTACAAACTAAGTTAGCACTGCAAATTCTCTGTTTTGCACATCATTTCAAAATCTTGCTATTTAAGACTTCAATCAACCTCAAGTTGTCATCATTGTATCCAATATTATAGCTCTAGTTACATCTTAGTCTCTGTAACATTTATTCTATCATAAATCCTAATCATTGCAGCCATTGGCAACAAACCATGATTCTACAAGGTTACATAACACAATCAATTGACAACTGTTATCAAAAGATTTTTACTTTTTTGACTTACCTACCGTGGAGGATCAACAAAGGAAGAAGGCCCATAAAGGAAGGGATATTTCCATAGCTTATTTGCAGTTTTTGACATTAGAAGTTGTGAGAAAATAAAAAATGACACCTATAGGAAAGTTCATAGTGCATCCTGAAGAGGTGTTGCAAACTACTAAATTGAAACAATTTACAACAAATTAGTACACAAAAAAATCATATTTTCATCATAACTTTTAAATTCCGAACTGGGTTCTTCTAAATTTTTTTGTGGAGATGAATCACAATATCATTGACTTTTTGACCAAAAATCACCCCAACCCAATTCGTCGTTTGGGATAAAATTTGAAATCATCACCTACAGGAAAGTTTGCAGCAAATCTTGAAATTGCGCTGCAAACTCTAACAGTCTGATAAATCCGAGCTGTGGGAGGGATGCCACCTGTCTGAGGAGGATTGAATGGGTTCTCAAAGATAAATTAGAAACCAAGGGACACTTGTACCTAAGATTCATCTCCACTAAATCTCCATGCAATGAGCTTGCTGCAGTTGCATTTATTCTAAAAGATAGTTTCCAGGAATCGAGGAATTAGTTGGATTTTCTGTTTGCCACATATCTCTAAGGCACATAATACATTGCATGGAGTAGGATGTGAACTCCTAGATATAATCTAGATGTAATTTTCTATTTAATGGGGGATAGGACTCCAAAATAGGGGATTACTAGAGAGAGTTTTGAGAAAGATGGAGGGTCAACTTTATCTGTGTATTTGTAAGCCTGTTGGGCATATCAAAATGTAACATTTCTACCATTAGAGATTCATGAGAGTTGTTACTATTAGATTTTGTTTTCTCTATTTTCCATTTTACATTTTCATCTTGCTTGAATGAATTTAAGACATTGAGGATCAATGGCTGTTCATGGGTAGGAGATTCATGAGTTGAACAAGATATGTAGTGATTGCCTTCTTTCATGATTTCTGTTCAACTATTCTTTTAATTCATTTTTCAGAGAGGATCATTGGTTGATGAATATTTATTCTTAGTGTTATCTAATTCATTCTTATATTCATCATTATATAGCCCTTTTGTCTCGTAGGTAGCTTGATTTCCTTTGATCTGTAGAATGTTATGACTCCATTCCCAATGGAATGTCTCTGCAGATAGTCTACTGCTCTCTTTCTTGCTCTTTCTTGCTAATCCACCAACCATAAAATTGATTTAATTATTCAAATTCTTATGGGTATTAGGATTACACCTACAACATTCTAGGTGTGACTTCTAGTGCCAACAATATGAAATACTAATTTTCAATTGTTTTGTTGCAGAAAAGAAAAAAGAATGAAACCCAACGAGCACATAAGATAGGATGAGAAGGATGAAAAGGGTTTATCACAAAGTTTGTGAGTACTTACATTTTCAACGTTACTTAATTTTTCATATTTGTTGTTATCTTTATATTTAAATAATATACATTTACACTCATCCATGGATGTTTTCTAATAGGTACTAACCGAACAATTAATCAACATTGGGTTAAGTGAGGGTTGTGAGTATATGTTGAAGTATCAAGGTTTAATTGAAAAATTTGTAAGTAGCCATGTTGTTTAACTTCCTTTGTTTTATAATTAATGGAAAAATAATGATGCAAGAGCATCGCTCCACCTCAACAATACACCAACATTTCAGCTCGTCAAAGAGCATTCAAGGAGGGGAGAGGCGCCAACCCTCTCATTTTCCCTCGAATTTTAAATTTCAAATGTAATTAATGCAAGTAAATGTTGTAAGGCTTGAGAAGAGCCAAGCCATGCCTTTGTACAGGCTGTAGTTAAGGTCTCCTTAAATGGTTGATAGTAGGAGGGATCTATATTTGATTAGGACTAGATGGCCATTGAATGTAATTCAATGTAGTTCATGAGGTTAGGTGAGTTAGAAAAAAAAGGCTTGAGGAGCCCCTTTATTTTTTGATTGTAACACATGCCTAGTAGAGGCTGTAGAAGGTAGATAAGAGAGGAGATGAGAGAGATGAGACTCTGTTAAAGTCCAGTCTGCACATATTGTAATCAAACATTCATGCTAATGGAAAAAAGAAGTTTTTCCTGCATATGATTCTTTATGTGTCTATGTGTGTTTTATGAATGTTATATGTGGTTATGTATGCTGTAGATGTGAGTTAGATTCCATATGTAGGGAAGATATAGACTTTACTATCTGTCTGTGAGTTTTCTAAGTTGTTTTGGGTTCTTAGGCTAAATGCAAGGAGTCCATGACAAAGTGGCAGAAACTCTGTGAGCCAACGCAAGGAGGGCATTGAGCAGGTGCAAGTGTGCACATGTGAACTCTATTTCAAGTTCTGAGAAGAAAAGTGTCAAGGAGAAGACACTCACAGAGTTACTGAACAATCTGTAAGCTCAAAAATGAGTGCTTGAGAATTTTTTTCTAAGAGGGAACATATATCCATACGAGAACAAAAGGGATAGAGACCTTTAGAGTCCGAGCAGTTAAAGCTCAAGGTGAAACATAGTTGCTGAAAAATTTGGAGGAAGACCTGTGCAAGGAGTGCACCATGACAACACTCAGACAAAGTGTTGAAAGAGGTTGTCTAAAGGATTATTTGAGCATAAGGAGTGCATAGAGGTGGACTTGTTCAAGTTTGAAATCTCAGGAGAGTGTTGAGTTTCCAAGAGGGCACCAGGAAATTTCTTTGAAGGAAGCAGAAGGACCGAGACCCTTTGGAGTTATGAGCCAGTTTGAAGCTCAGAAGAGATAGCGCAAGGAGTGTACATGAGACAAAATTATTCAAAGTCCCAAATCTCAGGAGGAGAAGCACAAGTCGAGACCCAAGCATTTGGGCTTGCAGCAAAAGGTTCAGAGGCTGAAACCTTTGAACAATTACAAATTTTCCGAATTTTGGGAGAATGAAGAAGGCTAGGAGGAGGAGCAACAACAACCATCAGATTAACTATAGGAAGAGATATGGACCATTCAATCTACATCCATACATCATAAGGAGCATGTCGAGGAGGAGAACAAATCCTATCCATTCGATTTGAGCATGAGGGATCGACATCCGTTAGATCCAGATAAAGTGCATGAGCCAAAGTCCTTTGAAGGTGTAGAGGAGAGAAGAATCGCCCAAGTCCCGAAGTCTCGAAGTGGATCAAAACCTTCCATCATCCATAGAAACAGGTGGCAAAAGATCTGGATTTTTGGAGCAGAGGCACTCCGAGAGGATTCGGGTGAGCAGAGTGTGAAATCGTCGAAGCTCCGAAGGCCAGAGTAAATTCTAGTCATAGATGCTAGAAAGGGGTACGTGTCAATAGATATGAAACTATGGAGAAATAACACTCCGAGAGATTTTTTTCATGGAGTGTGAAGAAATACTCAAGGACTGAAGAGTGAAGTATATCACAATTATCCATTGCGAAGGACATGTGGCGAGAGATCCAAAAGTCTGGAGATTTAACGCTCAGGGAGGAAGTAGTCGAACGAAGTTGAGGAACCCCCAAAGAGCCGTTAGCTGAAGTATATCCTAGTCGTAGATCACTAGGGGATGCATGGAATTAGATCATGGAGTCAGAAAGGAATCCCTCCATAAGAAAGGGGGTTTTGCATCAAAGGAGAACTCCTAAAGAGCTGGGAGCCATCACAAACTCAACTTTTTCAATCTTCTGCACTATGATACCATATAGAAATTTTAATATAAATTATGTATTTCCTGGATTATCCTGATCTAAAAATTATATGCCACTATTAAATACATAATCTATTCTACTAAAAATCTTGCGGAATTTAAAACACGATCGCCAATTGCAATATTAAGAAGAAAGATCAATCACACATAACACAAATGTTTTACCAGGAAAGCATAAAGATAAAAACCCCACTATCATATATTATGTATATATCATGGATCATGAAACAATATCATACACAACTCTAATCCAGGAGATCTCAGTACAATATACAATCGTCTCACACTTTCATACAAAAATTGGCAAATGCATGTGCCAATTCACTGCCTCCAGACAACCCGCCTCCTCTGCACAATCCCTGCTGATGGAAATCCCTACAATGAATGAATCCCTTTTTCCTAGGCTGCGCATTCCTCATAGGCACATCCAATGTGTGTGTGGTTGCATGAGTGCACTCACTAATGTCACAACTCATAGTCAAACTATCCCTTTCACTTGTTATCTCAACTGGGTCTCCACTGGATCTGAGATGCATGTAGTTAAGAGTGGTAAATCTTCAGTTGCATGTGAGATCACTGATTGTGAATTAATTAATAATTATTTCACTGATCTCTCACTAGTGTAAGTTCAGTTACAACTAGTACAATTGAGCTTAACTCACTTAAATACACATATAACTATGTTACAATTTCGAATCACTCAGTTACAACTAATTTGACTTGCATGTCCAACCAATCAACCTTTGAACTCGAATTTCCTATAGCTAACTGATTTTCCACTTCAATTAACTATTTCCAAGTGCTCATTGAGAATAGATTAATATTTATTGTCCAACTATTATTAAGGGATAATAATAGTCAACATACATCTATAAATAGAATTCACTCACCATATATAAATAGGCATCATCTATAAATAGAATTTGTCATCATCTAAAAATAGACTTCCACATAAAAATAGCTTGAGGCTCCATCCTAGTGTAGGTGCATAATTTTCACTACGATCTTCTTTTTGAATCTCAACACTCCCTCTCAACAAGAAAGGGATTATCCTTCACCCCGATCCTGTCTCTATGGTATTCAAATTTGCTCCTGGTGAGAGCCTCCATCATAATGTCTGCATCCTGATCTTCTGTAGGAATGTATTGAAGCAACATGATCTTCCACTGCACACAATATATGATATGATGATACTAGATATCTATATGCTTAGATCTATCATGAAACACATGATTAATCAAGATTTTAATGCAACTCTGATTATCACAATGAATCATCGTCGGATCTAAATGAGAACCAAACAAACCAACCAAGATCTTTCTCATCCAGATAGCCTCACATGTAGCTTGACTCGCTGCCATGTATTCTGCTTTCGCTGAAATGAGTGCCATGGATCTCTGCTTCCTACTGTACCAAGAAAAAATTGTAGATCTGATACTAAAGATCCCCCCTGATGTGCTCTTTCTGTCCGTTGGGCTGCCCGCCCAATTTGCATCCGTGAATCCATGCAACTTCACCTCATCCGTCTTTCTGTACCATAACCCATACTAATATGTGCCCCTCAGGTATCTTAGGACATGCTTACTTGCCTTCCAAAAGAGCTTGGTAGGCTTAACCATTGCTTTACTCAGTTGGTTAACAGCATAGCAAATGTTTGGTCTCGTGTTCACTAGATACATTAGCAAACCCACTAACTGTCGATAGACAGTAGCATCCACTACCTCTCCAGAAGTAGCATCCTCTTTCCTCTAGTTTCCTGGAAGAGGAGTATCCATGGGTTTACAACCCTCCATGTGAAACTTACCCAGTATCTCCCTTGCATACTTGCCTTGAGACACAAAAATTTCACCATCTCGCTGCCATATTTCCAGTCCAAGGAAATAATGAAGAAGGCCCATATCCTTCATCTTGAACTCCTTTGTAAGGTCCTCCTTGCATGAGTGTATTAACTTCTCATCACTAGTTAGTATTAAATCATCAACATAAAGAACAATGATTAAAATCTTACCCTTGTAGATCCATCTCGAACCTACCACTGATTTGTCAATCGGTCTTGGGACAATTTCCCATGCACTGGTTTTGACAATGGAGTCATACTCCTCCACTATTGCATCAACCAAAGTGAGATCCTGCACTGCTTCTTGAAAGGAAGATGGTTCAGTCAAAATACATTTGGTCATGAGAGCCATGTATCCAACAAATCAATCAAGAGACTGTCTCTGTCTGCGCTGTCAAGTAGGGGCTCCTACATTCTGTGCAACATCTAGTCTCAATCTATCAGCTTCCATGATGCGATTTCTTCCATTTTTGATGGATGGCTCTACATGAGTGGCTACCTCCACTCCATGAACCTCCTCATGTGTTTGATCCACATCTTGAGACTCATCTTTGGGAACCAACAGTTCCTCCTCTACATGCAAGTCTACCTCCCTCTCAAGCGACAACCACATGGATTTCCCCTCATCGAATTTTATATCCCTTCATATAACAATCATATTACTATTAGGCAAATACACATGATAATTATGAGGTGTTTATGTGTACCCAAAAAATATCCCAACTTCAACAGTTGGCTCCAGCTTCTTCCCGGCATTCTTGGTCACATGCACATAAATAGAGGAGCCAAAAATCTTAAAGTGAGAAACATCTGGTTTCTTACCAGTGAAAGCTTATTCAGGTGTACTCATGCCAAGTACTCTATGATGACAACGATTTTTCACATAAACCAAAATGTTGCATGCTTCTACCCACAATTGCATTAGTAGGCCCTAATCATGCAACATCGCTTGTGCTGCACCCACGATTGTTCTGTTCTTCCTCTCTGCGACCCCATTTTGCTGTGGGTTATGAGGCACTATGAGTTCTCTTCGAATTCCTTATTTGCTGTAGAAGTATTTGAATTCGTTAAAGATGTATTCTCCACTATTATTTCTCCTTAGAGCCTTCACTTGTTTCCCCGACTCTTTCTCCACCAATGCTTTAAACTCACAAAACTTTGAGAATGTTTGATCCTTCTTCTGCATGAAGAAGATCCATCATTTATGAGAAAAGTCATCAACAAAAATAACATAATACTTATGTTTTGCTGTTGAAGAAACCGGGAATGGTCCACACACCTCTGTGTGAACTGTCTCCAGGATCACTGAAGCACGGTTCTCCTTTTCATGAAAGGTGGACTTTACATACTTCCCCATGGTGCAACCCTTGCATTGATCTAACTGAGCAAGAGTTCCCATTGGAATTCCACTAGATATTTACTACATGATTTTCAAGGCTCCATGATGAAGATGACCCAATCGCCTGTGCCATAATTCGCCCTCATCCTGGCTCACCACTTTTTCTGCCTTTCCCATCATGGCAGTGCAGCCATCTACCTCCATCTTGTAGATATTCTTAACTCAAATCCCTATCTTCTTGACTTGACCTGTTGCTTTATTGATCTAAAAATAATAAAGGCTTGTATTCTTGAAAATATTTGCAAGTTTTAATTCAAGTGTTCTTATGCAAATGGATCAATTTTGCAAACACAAATTTTTATAGAAATTACACATTCAAGATGCAGATAATAA
>SNQJ01S0000181.1:350031-369132 GCA_010110895.2 Picea sitchensis
ACTTTTGCAAGGCGTACAACAAATGCTAGACAACCAGGTAGGGTGTAGGAGAAGATGGATATGCTCTCAGTTGCAGAGTAGAAAATAGACAACCAGGTGGGTTGAGGGTGAAGAAAGAAAAGATGGGTACTGACGGCCATAGGCCTAGTCAAGACAAGGAGCTCCAACAGAAAAGACAGACAGAAATTGACAAAGAACTCCAAGACATTAGAGCAGAACTAGAGAGGATGACATTAAAAATGCAGCAGGAAGCATAGGTACATTGGAATTATGAATGGCCTATGAAGAGAAAGGTAAAATGGTCAGTTCAAAAATTGTTGGTCAGAGGACAATGATAGTTGTTGAGAAGGTGGTTGAGGCATGTTGAAAGCCTCAGATACATAGAGGAAGTGGTTCACATTTGTGAGCCATAAATTGGAAAAAACCTCAGTGATGATGAGGAGAAGGGATCAATCAAGGATCTCATGAACGACCAAGAGGGCAGAGATGAAATTTCAGGTTGCCAGATGGGCAATGGAAGGAGATCAGTGATTGATCTCAGTGACTTCCAGGTGGGCAGTGATGAAAGTTTAGATTGCTAGGTGGGAAATACAGAGAGATCAATTGATCTCATGAGTTGCCAGGTGGGTAGAGAGGAAACCCCAAGTTGCCATGTGGGAAAGGGGAAAGAGATGAGACTCTTTGAGAGTCTCATGAACTATGTTAAGAGTTCATATCAACAAAGAGTTTCGATGGAGAAGTATCAGAGGTATAGTCTAACCATTGGAGGAATCATTATATTCCTACCAATCAACCCAATGGAGGCTAATGCACATGCTGAGAGTGCAACAACAACAGAGAAAGGAAAACCAATTGTGACTGTCATGATGAAGGAGCCAATATTAGAATCTTCCCAAGGAGAAGAGGAAGAGGAGCACACAGTTGATATTCTCACTCAATGGGAGATGGAATTGAACATGCTGGAGGATTGGTTGAACCATCCAGAGCCAGTAAAAATATGCCATGAAGAGACAGTCAAGCAGATCAAAGAGGAATTCCATTCTGAGGAGCAACTGGAAGAAGGTGGAGTTGAACCAACACAAAGGAGAGCTGACAGAAGCTAATCTATCATAGGAGGAATCTGAGCAACAACTCAGTGATGAGACTGCATAACTGGAGTCTGAAACAGGGTGGCAAGATAATGTCGCAGAAGAAGAAAACAACATGGGGAACAAGATGATCTTCCCTTTGATGTATATGAGGAAAAAGAGTTGCAGTCGAGAAAACTGCAAAATAAGAGCCAACCAACAGACCAGACGGAAGAGGTGATTGAGGAGGTAAGGAGGTTGATGATGAGATCAATGCAAGAAGCTGTTAGCAGGAGGAAACTAAACAGAGGAGAGCCTACCATAGTAGCAGGGAAGAAGAAGAAGCAACAACAACAAAGCAGAGGAGCAAGAGGAAAGATCCAAGGGAAAGTTTGGGATCTAGGGGGATTTCAATAAAAAAGTAGAGGAGCTCATTATTTTAACAAAAATGGAGTATGATGTAGGAGCATCGCTCCACCTCAACAGTGCGCTAGCAGTCCATCTCATCAAAGCACATTCACGGAGGGGAGAGGCGCCAACCCTCTCATTTTGCCCTCGAATTTTAAATTTCAAATGTAATTAATGCAAGTAAATGATGTAAGTCTTGATCAAAGCCAAGCCATGCCTTTGTACAGGATATAGTTAAGGTCACCTTAAATGGCTGACAGTAGGAGGGATCTAGATCCGATTTGGGCTAGATGGCCATTGAATGTAATTCAATGTAACTCATGAGGTTAGGTGAGTTAGAAAAAAGAAGGCTCGAGGAGCCCCTTTAGTCTTTGATTGTAATGCATGCCCGGTAGAGTCTGTAGAAGGTAGATAAGAGAGGAGAGGAGAGAGATGAGACTCTGTTACAGTCCATCCTGCACATATTGTAATCAAACATTCATGTTAATGGAAAAAAGTAGTTTTTCCTGCATATGATTCTTTATGTGTTTATGTGTGTTTTATGAATGTTATCTGTGGTTATGTATGTTGTATATGTGAGTTAGATTCCATATGCAGGGAACATATAGACTTCACTATCTGTCTGTGAGTTTGTTGAGTTGTTCTTGGTTCTTAGGCTAAATGCAAGGAGTTCATGACAGAGTGGTGGAAATTCTGTGAGCTAGCACAAGGAGTGCGCATCAAAGTCAGAGAAGAATGTGCTAGGAGGGCACACTAGGGAAATAATGACTCAAGAGGAGCCTCAAGGTTGCTAACCACCTTGGAGGAGAGACTATGTAGAGGAGTCACAGAGAGACAAAAGTGTTGAAGATTCTGTAGGGCTCTTCTAGGAGGGCATTGACCAGGTGCAAGTGTGCACAAGTGAACTATATTTCGAGTTCTGAGAAGAGGAGTTTCAAGGAGAAGACGCTCACATATTTACTGAACACTCTATAAGCTCATCAAAGAACATTCACAGAGGGAAGAGGCACCAACCCTCTCATTTTTCCCTCGAATTTTAAATTTCAAATGTAATTAATGCAGGTAAATGATGTAAGGCTTGAGCAGAGCCAAGCCATTCCTTTGTACAGGCTATAGTTAAGGTCACCTTAAATGGATGACAGTATGAGGGATCTAGATCTGATTCAGGCTAGATGGCCATTGAATGTAATTCAATGTAACTTATGAGCTGTTGACGGGCGAAATTGACCGCTTGTCAACTGGAGGAGTGAATCTGGTCCGAGGTTGTCTACTTAACCCAAGCCATTTGGATTGATCCACTCCGACGGGTTTAGCGACTCCATTGGCCGATCTAAGTCCTAAGAAAATGAAAAACAAAACTAAAGAAGATAACTTAATAAACAAAAAAAAAACACTCGCTGAAAGCTATACACAAATCTACAATATACCTACAGTTCACTAACTAATATTTATAAAATAGCTCTACGATATATCTATAGGATCATATCTCTAATATATGTGTAATATTTACAAAATGAAAATTTTAATCTAAATCTGCGAAAATCAAATATGAATTGATTTATTTAACGACAACAAAACTATCACTCAGCCTTTTTGATTTATTTTTATAATGTTTATGAACAAGAAATGAAATAGCAACTGTCTAATTGAAAAATAAAGATAACAAACAATACAATGTATTTAGACTACAGGAAATTCCTATATTAATTTAACTAATAAAATAAAGAAAGCAAACTAACTTGTAATCGCATCTCCTATTCATCCTGTGTACAACATCTAATTTTGTTGTTTGATGAGGCCTACCCGCACCAGATTTTCCAAATGCTTCTCGTAAACGTGAAGCAGTAATGATCGAATGCTAATAACAGAACATAAGAGAAGTAGTGACAACAATTTTATGATTTTACAAATGATCACATTAAGATAAATATGGCTGTAAAAATTTGTATATAACTGCTCATTGAATAAAGAAGATTAACCTTCTAATCATCAAATTTGAACAGAGTAATTGCTGTATATAAATTGAGAGACATAAAACACGGACATCATATAAATTTCATCACATTAATCTGTAATAAACCATGATATCTAAAGTAGTCACAATTTAATTACAAATCAAAATGACCAAAACTTGAAAAAAAAAACGATATATCGAAGCTAAAGCTGTGCCAATATCAACTTCCATTCAAGTCTGTCACTCATAAATCCATAGTTTCTGCTCCCAGGCAGCGATGGTCCTTAGTTTACAAAACAATACATTTATATAGGCTACAGGATCAAAACGTTTCCTGTGGATATCATCAAATTTGTTCCAAAAATTATGGGGGATGCAACCTCCCAGATTCTCATTGTTATCAAAACTAACAACCTATTCTAAAACCACATAAAGAAATAGCATGCTAAGAGATGCCACCAGCGATTCAAATACTCTTTAGAAATCATATGTACCTATAAACACACAAGAATAAACAATTTCAGATTGCATTTTGGTTGTAAAAACATGAAATCCAAATTTTAGTAACTAGCTACAGAATCTCATGATTGTGTAGCTAGTTATAATTATAACTAGAATCGTGTTTTATTGAATCAATCAAAATAGACTAGATGTAATTTGTAGAAACAAATCATGCATCCTAATTTAAAAAAGAATAAAATCATCCTAAATTTATTTTTAAACACCATACCTCAGATTAAGGGATTCGTCCTAATCAAGCAATTTTCGAATTCACAATGGCAGTCGCTGCTTCCACGTTCTTAAAAACAACAGACCCTGTGGATGTATAACTTGCTGACAGACTGCTTGGAAATCCTGTAATGACCCTAATTGAATAAATGATTAAAGATTATAAAGTACAAGTAATTAAAAGAAAATGATTGTGATTAACTAAGTAATACTCTAACTACAGACCACATTTAATGACCTGAGAATTATAATTTAAAAGATCAAGATGAAAATGTTATAAAATGGTGGCATATATAGAGAGGGATAGTCATGGATCCCAAGGAGATAAAACATTAACTCACGACGAAGGACGGAGGACAGAGGTGGTTGAAGAATGCTTGTGTGAGGAAGGTGTGGGGAGGAATAGGGGCCAGGAAGGAGGGATGTGGGCTACATTGTGAGGAGGGAATGGATGCAGGAGGCTGAGCTTTCTTTACAGCTGAGAGAGAGAGTTTACAGTGGTGATTTTTTGATCAGGTTGAGCCACCAGTTCTTGGAGAGGTTTTGAGCCTGGGAGGGGCCATGCTCCGTAGATATCTGGAGCTAGGTAGTTTTCCCTGGATTGGCGAGATAGTATTTTGGTGATTACACTGCTTGTTTGGCGGAGTTAGTCACGAGAATGGAATAGCAAGAAAAGGAAACACAAAGACACATAGACAGAGAAGTGCTTATCCGAGGACCCAGTGCTGTTGAGTTATGTATTTATTTCTTTCATCCATGTAATTAGTATTTGTGGATATTAACTCATGACGAAGGATGGGGGATGGGGGGTGGTTGAAGGAGTAACTGTGTGAGTCGGCAGGGAGGAATAAGGGACGGGAAGAGGGGGATGTGGGCACCATTTGACAGGAGGGGGAATGGATGCCAGGAATTGTTGACTTGCTGTGAGCAGAGAGAGTTTCTGGTGGTGATTTTGATCAGTTGAGCCACCGAGTTGCTGGAGGTTTTGGGCACGGAGGGCCAATATATCCGTTGATATCCTGGAGCTAGGTAGTTTTCCTAGTTGGCAGGGAGGACAATATTTTTGGGCAGTTATTTTCTTGTTTGTGGCAGGATTGATCTGAGGGGAAGATAGCAAGAAGGAAGCAACAAGGCACATAGACAACAGAAATTAGCATCAGGACCAGGTACTTTGTTCAGTTATGTATTTATTTCTTCCTGTCATGAATTCAGTATTTATTTATAAATATAAGTTACAGAAGTAGCTGTTATGAAAATCGTTATAATGCTATCAAGTTATTGTTTCAGTTTACTTTATAAAATGTTTGTGAAACTTAATGAAGTTTAGAAGTTTATGGCTGTTACAAATCCTTTGGATTGATCAAGGGTTCATAGAAGAAGACTGAGGCACAAGGCTGGACGGGTGAGAGGGGTTCTGAGGCACAGGCCTGGAGAGGTAATAAACGTTTCAACAATTGCAAATAGACCAAAACGCACCTTTCAGCCACAGATAAAATATGAGATTTGACCTCTAAAGGATGAGCTATATCTCTGTAATGACCCAATTTCTAGGGAAACCACTCACGTAGAAGGTAAAAGGGCTCATTTCGGTTCTGGGATTTCAAGGGTTTGATCTAATTCAAAACCGTTTGCTCACAATCGCTCACGCAAAAACATGTCTTTGGGAGGCAATTGCGGGATTAGCTTTAAGAAGTCTTCAATTACTTCCAACTGCACAAACCTATTTTTTCTCTGAAACCGTCAACGCGGATTCTTGAGAAACTGTTAAATTAAAACCCTCGAACTTTTCAACAAACACATGCCAACCATTCCTTTCTAAGTCATTTCTGGCATATTCAAATGATAACAATGTCTGGACATTGTTGGGCTCAATCCTCACCACAGGAGCCATGGATAAAAACAAAGAATCGACAAGGGATTCGGTGATATGGTTTGACAGAACAAGCACAAAGCCATTGCCGTGAGCTTCCCCAACACAAAGCAAAGGTAGGTCGAAATGGTAGGCAGGAACGTTAATGCTATGCGTGTGAGGAAAATCGTATAGATCGAGGGCATGCAAAAACATCATACCACGTTGTACTTGGAATGACACCTCGGTGTAATGGTACACATACAAATCATAACAGTTGAAAACCATCATATGCATATCCACGATTCGATCAAAATGTCAAATAAACAATTGAATCAAAGTTTTTATAAATTAAAATCTTATTAACAATAGTCAAATGCTAAATGGGTGGTGGTTTAATACATATGTAACAAAGGTGTGTTCGAGACCAAGGGGTGATAACCATGGAAACAACCATGTTCATAACAAAATAAGACAAATCAACGATAAACCATATGAACATCAACCCTTTGATGAAATCAAACATGAATTCCAACCGTGAGTATGAAAACGAAATTGAAAAGCAGGTACGTAGAAAGCGACGGATAATGGTGTCGTTTAATGAGAAAGGTTGCAACGAGTAATGATAATTTAAAAACCCTTTGTAGGCAGCTTGTAAAAATGGAGATTAATATGGCTTCCAACATGAGCTTAGGTGAGTTAGGAAAAAAAGGCTCGAGGAGCCCCTTTAGTCTTTGATTGTAACACATGCCAAGTAGGGGCTGTAGAAGGTAGAGAAGAGAGGATAGGAGAGAGACGAGACTCTGTTACAGTCCAACCTACACATATTGTAATCAAACATTCATGTTAATGGAAAAAATAAGTTTTCCGTGCATATGATTATTAATGTGTTTATGTGTGTTTTATGAATGTTATCTGTGGTTATGTATGCTGTAGATGTGAGTTAGATTCCATATGCAGGGAACATATAGACCTCACTATTTTTCTGTGAGTTTTCTGAGTTGTTCTATGTTCTTAGGCTAAATGCAAGGAGTTCATGATAGAGTGGTGGAAAATCTGTGAGCCAACGCAAGGAGTGCGCATATGAACTCTTATGAGTTAGAGAAGAATGTGCCAGGAGGGCAGACCAGGGAAATCATGACTCAAGAGGAACCTCAAGGTTGCTAAACACCTTGGAGGAGAGACTGTGCAGAGGAGACACATAGAGACATAATTGCTGAAGATTTTGTAGAGCTCTGCCAGGAAGGCATTGAGCAGGTGAAAGTGTGCACAAGTGAACTATATTTCAAGTTATGAGAAGAGGAGTGTCAAGGAGAAGACACTCACAAAGTTACTAAACACTCTGTAATCTCATCAAAGTGCATTCACAGAGGGGAGAGGTGCCAACCCTCTCATTTTTCCCTCAAATTTTAAATTTCAAATATAATTAATGCAAGCAAATGATGTAAGTCTTGAGCAGAGCGAAGCCATGCCTTTGTATAGGCTTTAGTTAAGGTCGCCTTAAATGGCTGATAGAAGGAGGGATCTAGATCCGATTCGGGCTAGATGGCCATTGAATTTAATTCAATGTAACTCATGAGGTTAGGTGAGTTAGAAAAAAAAAGGCTTGAGGAGCCCCTTTAGTATTTGATTGTAGCACATGCACAGTAGAGGCTATAGAAGGTAGATAAGAGAGAAGAGGAGAGAGCTGAGACTCTGTTACAGTCCAACCTGCACATATTGTAATCATACATTCATGTTAATGGAAAAAAGCATTTTTTTCTGCATATGATTCTTTATGTGTGTTTTATGAATGCTATCTATTGTTATGTATGTTGTATATGTGATTTAGATTCCATATGCAGGGACAAGATATAATTCATTATCTGTCTATGAGTTTGCTGAGTTGTTCTAGGTTCTTAGGCTAAATGTAAGGAGTTCATGACAAAGTGGTGGAAAATCTGTGAGCCAATGCAAGGAGTGTGCATATGAACTCTTACGAGTCATAGAATAATGTTCCAAGAGGGAAAACCAGGGAAATCATAAATCAAGAGGAACCTTAAGGTTGTTAAACACCTTGGAGGAGAGACTGTGCAAAGGAGACATAGAGAGACAAAATTGTTGAAGATTCTGTAGAGCTCTACCAGGAGGGCATTGAGCAGGTGCAAGTGTGCACATGTGAACTATATTTCGAGTTCTGAGAAGAGGAGTGTCAAGGAGAAGACACTCACAGAGGTACTGAACACCCTATAAGCTCGGCAATGAGTGTTTGAGAAAACGTTTCCAAGAGGGAACATATATCCCTTCGAGAACAAAAGGGATAGAGACCTTTGAGGTCTGAGCAGTTAAAGCTCAAGGTGAAACAAAGTTTCTGAACACTCTGGAGGAAGACCTCATGCCAACACTCAGATGAAGTGTTGAAAGAAGTCATCTGAAAGCTCAGTCAAGCGCAAGGATTGTACAGAGGTGAACTTGTTCAAGTTCAAAAGCTCAGGAGAGTGTTGAGTTGCCAGGAGGGCACCGGAAAAGTCCTTTGAAGGAAGCAGAAGGATCGATACCCTTTGGAGTTCTGAGACAGTTTGAAGCTTAGAAGAGATAGTGCAAGGAGTGAGAAGGATACAAAATTATTCCAAGTCCCAAAGATCAGGAGGAGAATCACAAGTTGATACCCAAGCATTCAGGATCACAACTGAAGGTTCAGAGGCCGAAACCTTTGAACACTTACAAATTTTCCTAATTTCAGGAGAACAAAGAAGCCCAAGAGGAGGAGCAACAACAATCGTCAAATGAGTTGTAGGAAGAGATCTTGACCATTCGATCTACATACAGACATCAGAAGGAGCACGCTAAGGAGGAGACCATATCCCAACCATTGGATCTAAGCACGAGGGATTGACATCCATCATATCCAGGTAAAGTGCATGAGCCTATGTCTTTTGAAGGCACACAAGAGAGCGTACTCGCCGAAGTCTCGAAGTCCCAAATTGGATCAGAACTATCCATTGTCCAGAGAAACAGGTGGCAGAAGATGTGGAGGTCCAGAGTAGAGGCACTCCGAGAGAATCCATGTGAGAAAAGTGTGAAATCGTCAAAGCTCCGAAGGCCAGAGTAAATCCTAGCCGTCAACACTAGGAAGGGGTACGTGTCAATAGATATGAAACTCCAGAGAGATAACAATCCGAGAGATTTCATTTGTGGAGTGTGAATAACTCCCAATGGTTTGAAGAGAGGAGTAGATCGCAACCGTCCGTTACAAAGGACACGTGGCGAGAGATCCAAAAGTTCGTAGGTTTAATGCTCCGGGAGGAAGCAGTCGAACGAAGTTGAGGAATCCCCGAAGAGCCAAGAGCCAAAGTAGATATGGGTTGTAGATCACTAGGGGACGCATGGCCTTAGATCATGGAGTCTGGAAGGAAGCACTTTGAAAGAAAGGGGGGTCTGCATCAAGGGATAAATCCCAATGAGCCGAGATCCGAAGTAGATTTGGGTCGTCCGTTGGAAAGGGACAAGTGTCACCAGACCCTGCACTCCAGAGCATAAGAACTTCAAAGGAATAGGAGAGTGGAGGTGCAAGGACACACAAATCCTGAATTCATGAGGTCATTAGGGCCATCCATGAAGGAGGACACTTGGCAGAATATCTGCTAGTCCGGAGACTTAATACTCCAGAGGTTTTGCGGAGAGGTGATTCGTAATTTCCCAAAGGGTTGGAGCCCGAAGTTACTATGGGACATTGATCCCAAAGAAGAATGTGGACTGTTGATCTATGAGGGGACGCATGGAATATGGAGGTTCACTCCGTTGGAAAGCCACTCCAAAGGATTTGTGGAGTGTGCACACGGATTCAGCTGAAGCCCGAATTCTGAAGAAGGAAACTGATTCGTCGATCTCAAAGAGGAATGAGGACCGTGGATCTTGTTTCATGGTTTCAAAGGATTGTGAATCTGGAAGAAGTGATTGCAATGTGAGGAGAGAAATGCCGAAGCCCGAAGCACTTAGGGAGGTTTAGGCCCAGGTCATAGCCCGAGGTCACATCGATGAAGAGGGGCCTAGCCCAGATATCTAGCGCCCATTTTTATTCAAATTTCCAAATATGGAGCATGGGCTTAACATGAGCCTGCAGGTCTCACAGGGCCTGAACCTAGGAGAAAAAGGGGCATGTGTAAAGTAATGTTGGGTTCTAGCAAGGGCCCGAAGAGCCAATTCAGTTCATAGATTTAAAGATCCTAGACCGGGAGGTCGCGCAACCCCGAGGAGAGAAGGGGGGTCTACATAAAATAACAAACCTTTATATTAATTATATCGACTATGCGTTTTCATGGTGTATTAAACATGCAGGAAACAAAATATGGAGAGGATCCAACATAAGATATTTTGACACATGTGGCATTAGGCATAGCTTCAAAAACATGTGCATTATTTATGAATCATTCGTTGCTACGACACACTTTTTGATTTATTCAATCGTGTACATATTCTACTATATAAATATGGATTTACTTGTTACACTTTATTTCTATTTTTGTAGATGGAACATGCACATGTGGAATGTAAAAAACAAGTCGAGTAATAAAACATATCTTTAAATAACCAAAGCACAATATCGCCCACAAATCATCAAGAAATGTTGGATGCACGCAACTCGAGTGATGATAACAGTTGAAGTGATGAATGGAAATCAATATAATTGAATGTTACTAGAATTTGTATGGGATTATCTGTCTGTAAAAATGAGGGATTTTGCTTAATGTAGTGGAAACAATGTCTAATTGCATGACAACATGTTATCAATAAGTGTAACAATTACATATTGGTTCCATTTTGATTGTTGTGGACCTTTACGTTGTCTCATTTCGTATGACCATGGGTCTCTTATTCGTGTATAATAAAATGGGTTTCTTATTTTATTGTGTTGTCAAATATTGTAAAATGTTGCATTGCGAATTAATTAATATGTGGATGATTTACATTGTTGCAAATAACATAGGTGTAATCTATTGGATAACACATTAATGCAAGCATTATATCGGAATGCAATATCAGAAATACAAAAAACAATATTATTATAAAAAATATTTGATTTTGAGAGGATTAATTGAAAATTTGTAAAAAAAATAATTATTAAAATATATAGATATCGGTGCATTCTTATGAACTCACAAAATGGTGCATACCATAATATATAAATCAATTCTTTTTAAGGGCTTATATGGACAGGTGCATATTAAGTATATTGAAACACTTGTGTATATAACATGTGATAATATATATCATTTTAGAATTTTATGGTGCACATGTGAGAAATACACATCGGTTCTCTAAATATAATAAAATCACTAGTGCTTTAAATAACATAAACACACCAAATATTTAAATATAATAAAAACATTAATGCTTTAACTGTAATAAAAATAGTGGTGCTTTGAAACAAAGAATGACGTCAACATCTCACCTTGAATATTCGAAATTTCAGTACCTTCAGGTGCAAATGAGAATCTGATGCATAGTAATTATAAATACACTAGTGCCTTTTTATTTTATGTATGCCCTGGGACATTTTATGTAAAGGCACATCGATGCCTTTTCATTTTATGTATGCATTCAAAATTTTATGTAATGACACACCAATTCCTTTTAGTTTTATGTACATATTGGGGCATTTTATGTAAGGGCACGTTGATGCATTTTAGTTGTAAGTATGCACCAGAGAATTTTATGTAAGAGTGCACTGATGCATTTTGACAATAAAAGTATCGAAATAAACTTCTGCTACAACCTCTTCATGGCCAATTTTTCCAGTTATATGGAACCTCCGTTAAAACCTATGCAACCAATAGAGGAGGTTGTAGTGGAGGTTTTTTTTGAAATTTTTTCTAAATTTTGTAACATTAAAAATATCTGCTAGAAGGAGTTCTCCTTGTAGTGTCTCCATCTAAAACAAAACCAATTAGGAAGGTGGCACTCCCAGACATTGATTAGAGTAGACCTTGAACCTTTTTCGATAGGGCGTTTCAGGGTGATGAACATTTGTGTGGTGTGGGATTTGTTATATATATTAGTGAACATCAATTTTATACCTTTAAATCCAATGCTGGGAAGGGGACCAATAACACAGATGAGTTACTATCTCGTTTATACCTCCTGAAATTTTCCATCTCAATTTTTTTTCTTCTTGAACATGTGATGGGTGACTCTTCTTTGGTGGTCAAATGGATGAAAAATGAGATATATATTCTCAACATAAAACTCTAGGCACTTGGACAACAAACAAAATATATTGCTTCTATTTTCTTGCGGGTGCAATATGTCCATGTTTATAGACAATTCAATGAGAAGGTTGTCTCACTCTTAAAGGAAGGATTGGACCTTCCAACTGGAAATTATCAGGTCCTTCCACATGAATATGCAACACTCTTCTAGGGTCACTTGGAGGACCTACTAGCAATTTTTTTTAGATAGAAACTAGCCTTTTCTAGGAATGAAAAATAATTATTTGTATTGAATAACATTCTATGTCCTTTTTTAATGGTTGTATGGTCATTGATGTATTTGAAGATATTTAGAGCTGTGTGTTTAGGCATTCTGCTGTCTATTATCGTATGAAGTTTCCTTAAGATTCCTTGCTAATTTTTCTTAAAGAGATTGATATTCGTGATTGTGCTTCAAACGCCTTTGGAATGTACTTTGATTTTCATATTGAATGATAAAGTACATTTTTTTCTTGGGATTTTTTTTTAATTTATTTATCATCACAAATGTCCTTTACCTTGAAATTCCTCACTTAACTTGGAAGAATGTTTAATTTATTTATGCTCTTTTAGAAAAAATAGTATGTTGGTGTAGAAAATTGTTAAAAGACATATGACAGGAGGAAAAAAAAAATTTAAAGGACTAAAGAATCGCCTATATAAAAAACATATAAGAAAATCTATGACATCTTTTTACTTGGCTAAATACGACTAACATCTCATGAAACTAAGGTGAAAGTGGTACAATTTATTAATGGATTAACATACAATTTGATATTAAAATTGAATTCGTTTCCCCTAGATTGATTCTTCTGAACTAACATGATTTCTCTCTTCAATTCTTTTTTCTATAACAATGCTCTCCCCACACCTTTTTCTATGTCTATTTTGCTTCAAGATCACAATAACATTTCACCCTAAAATTTCTCGCCTACTTTGAAAGAATGTTTCATTTCTTTGTCCCAAGTTCACAAATGATGTTTTATCTTGATATTTTTTTCCTACCTTGGAAGTATGTTTAATTTATTTATCATCACGAATGTTGTTTTTCCTTGAAATTCCTCACTTAACTTGGAGGAATGTTTAATTGATTTATACTCTTTTTGAAAAATATTAAATTAGTGTAGAAAATTGTTAAAGACATATTACATGAGGAAAAAAATGTTGAAAGGCATAAATAATCCATTATAGAAAACACATATAAGAAAATTTATTACATCTTTTTCCTTAGCTAAATATGAATAACATCTCATGAAATTAAGGTGAAAGTGGTACAATCTACAAATGGATTAACATACAATTTGGTAATAAAACTGAATTCCTTTCCCCTAAAGTGATTCTTGTGAACTAACATGATTGTTCTCTTGAAATGTTTTTTCTATAAGAGTCCTCTCCCCACTCCTTTTTCTATGTCTATTATTCTGCAAGATCACAATAGTGTTTTACTTTGAAATTTCTTACCTATTTTGGAAGAATGTTTAATTTCTTTATGTACCAAGTTCACAAATGGTGTTTTACCTTGAATTTTTTTTGCCTACCTTGGAAGTATGCTTAATTGATTTATAATCACAAATGTGGTTTCACCTTGAAATTCCTCACTTAACTTAAATTCCTCACTTAACTTGAAAGAATGTTTAATTGATTTAAAATGATGAATTATAAAAATAGTTAGTTGATGTAGAAAGTGTTAAAAGATATATGACATAAGGGAAAAAAATATTCAAAGGCCTCAAGAATCACCTATAGCAAACATTTGATAAAAAAATATTTGACATCTTTTTCTTTGACTAAATATGAGTTTCATCTCATGAAACTAAGGTGAAAATGGTACAATTTTCTAATTGATTAACATACAATTTGATATTAAAACTAAATTCATTTCCCTATAATGACTCTTGTGAACTAACATGATTGTTCTTTAATTTTTTTTGTCTATAAAGATTCTTTCTAGAAGCCTTTTTCTATGTCTATTATACTTTAAAATCACAATAGCTTTACACCTTAAAATTTCTCCTAATGTATTTAGAAGAATGTTTAATTTCTTTATGTCCTAAGTTTACACATGATGTTTTATCTTAAAAAATTCTTGCCTATCTAGAAAATATGTTTAATTAATTTATCAACACACATATCATTTTATCTTAAAATTCTTCACTTAATTATTTTTTTTAAAATTAATTTATTGTTTTAAAAAAATAATATATTAATATAAAAATCTTTTATAGCTAAAAAAAACTTATAAAAAAATGTTTAATTAATATATATATATATTTTTAAAATAATATATTGATGCAAAAACTATTAAAAAACATGTTACATGTCAAAGTACCCATGAGATGACATGACAGAAAAAATATTAAAACACCTCAATAATCCCATATTAAAAAACTTATAAGAAAATCTGTAACATATTTTTCTTTTACTAAATACAAATACAAGGGTCATGAGGGTCATCTTAAAGGGAAAGTGGATTAACATAGAATTGGATATTAAAAGTGGTACAAGTTATTTATGAAATAGCAAATTAAAAACTGAGATCAAACAATCTCAATAAGAGTGAGGCCACAAAAGTACATCATAAGTGATATTCAGCTCAGACAATTTATATCAATTTGATAAATTGTGTACACATATATAAGTTAGAATAGTTCATAATAATAATAATTTCCTGAACTAAAAACCACTTAAACACAAATTTTGAGTATAATTTTAACCATTTCCTAACTATAACTATAGCATTTCGCCATTATTATCCAACAAAATTACATTCACTTCCACTTTACTAATAAATTAACATACAATACTATATTCATTTCACATACAATACTACATTCATTTCGTAGATTGAATCTTTTGAATTAACATGATTGCTCACTTCAATTCTTTTGTACAAGGTATGGGTTGATAAGAGGACGTACTAAGGACAGCAGGACAGTCAAGATAGACATTCAGATTGCTTCTTTTGTATAACACAGTCCTCTCCCATACATACAATTTGATATTAATACTGCATTCATTTCCTAGATTGACTCTTGTAAATTAACATATTACCCACTTCAATTCTTTTGTCTATAACAGTCCTCTCCCACACCTTTGTGTGCTCCCTTTTGCATTAAGAAATTCACAACTGTTAAACCATCTTCTAAGATGGCTATATGGAGAACACTTACACGATATCTATTATGAGCATTTATGTCTATCTGCACCATATTTAAAAGAAAAGAAAAACGTGATAATTGAATATCTGATCTTTGTGCAGCGATGCATAGAAATCCCTCTCGTCTCCATTGTTTAAACGTGCCTCTTTATACCATAGAATTTGAGCAGTACCGTCGTTCCTTCCTACTATCGCTCCCCACAGTGGAACTCTTCGTTCTATATCTGCAAATGTTTAAGCAAGTCCGAACATTATTATCATGAAGCTGTAGTAACCAATCTGGAAAAATGAAATAAAACTTGCATGGGACATTTATCTCTCTTGTTTACATCCATTCAAAATTTCATTTCTTGTGTGGAAATTCAGTTTCGCAGAGATTGTATACATCGTTAAACTTTGAAATAAAAATTTTAATGACACTAATGAAGTCAAAATATGATGTATAGAATTTATACCAATGCAGTTCGACCGTTGTAATCTGGTTCATTTGGATTCCTTCCTGCTTTAAGTAAATGCTTCATCAGTTTCTCGTTTCCCTCCAAGGCAACATAAGGAAGAGATGGATTTTTATCAGGGACAGAGCTATTGACGGAATTGTGATCAGGCTCTTGCTGCTCCTTCCTTCCACTGTGTCGACTTCTGCTAGATTAAAGTTATTCAAAATATATAATCAGAGTGTGTATGTATACACATGAGAAAAACAAGAATATGATATAATCAGACCGTGTATATATACACATGAGAAAAACGAGATTGTGTGTTATGGTTATTTGTGGCTAACCCTAGAAAGATTAGTCAGAACTATCCTGCGATCTCCAGAATTTGATTCCAAGGCTCCCAGTAACGAATTACCACGGAGCCACAGAAGCTGTGAGAGCTTCTTTGTTAATGCCTTAAACCCTTGTGGCTTACTAGAAAGGAGCCCAAATTCTCCAAAAACGTCGACAATTTCTGTTTTTACAAGCTTCTGCATTAAAAAAAACCAATGAGAAAAAATAGCCGTTGATAAGATTGTCTTCAGACTATTCAGACTACACTGTGTATTATAAATGGATTAATATAGTCTGATAGAATAAAGTAAACTAGTAACAACTATTTTTATAAAGTGATTGTTATAAGTAGATAGGGGTTATTAATTTGGAAAGGTAGAAAATGGGGTCCATTGACTTATATCAACCACTTTTATAAAAATGGTTATTGCTAGTTGAAAGCCTACCTAATTCATAGAGAAATATTAAAACATTAATAAAATAATATATAAATAATATATTAATTAATTAATGTTACTAACACAATATATTAATTAAAAATTAATACATTATTAAAGTACAATACATTAATAATAATGTATTATAGTAATATATTAATAAAATATTAATATATTAATAAATCATTCATATATATAAAAAAAATATATGAAAGTATTAAAAAAATATATTAAAGTATTAATACATTCATAAAATATTTATACAATAATAAAGTAATACATTAATAAGGTTTTGATACATTAATAAACTATTAATATATTTAAGTAATACTAAATTATTAATGAATTAATATATAATTAATTAATAAATTAATATAGTATCTAACTTAAAGTAATAATATATCAATATATATTGTAATTTATTAATGTAACATATTAGTTAATAATGTATTAATTAATTGATTTTATTAATATAATATATTTATTAAACATTAATACATTATTAAAGCAACAATACATTAATAATGTATTACAATAATATATTAATAGAATATTTATACATTAATTAACAAAAAAATCATATATTAAAAAAAATATTAAAAAAATATTAAAGTATTAATATATTAATGTTTTATATTAATCCATTGCTATTTTGGTTCATCATGATCATATTTGTCTTTGGTGACCATGTTTGACAATGGTTAACCATGTTTGATAATTGTTGTCCATATATAACTATTGTTGGTCATGACCATGGTTGACCATGATTATCCATGAAATTCACCATGTTTAACCTTAACTATGTCTATGGTTAACTGTTACCTTAACTATGATTAATTATTATTGACCATTACCAAAAATAATAAATTAATAATAATACATTGATAAAGTAAAAATACATTAAAAATATATGTTTACATAAATACATTAAAGTATTAATACATGAATACATTATTGTATTAATAATGTACTAATATATTATAATAATGTATTTATATATTATTATACTCTATAAATATCCTATAATTTATATATTTATATATTATTAAATAATACAATGTTAAAATATTAATATATGTATGTATTGATAAATCATTTATTAATATATTAATAAATCGTGTATTATTAATAAATCATTCATACATAATTTTTTTTTTATGAAATTATTCAAAAAAATACATTAAAATATTAATACATTCATAAAATATTTATACAATAATTAAGTAATATATTAATCAAGTTATGATATATTAATAAACCATTAATATATTTAAGTAATACTAAATTATTAATAAATTAATATATAATTAATGTATTAATTAATTAATAGATTAATATAGTGTCTAACTTAAAGTAACAATACATTAATATATAACATATTAGTTAGTAATGTATTAATTATTTGATTTTATTAATATAATACATTAATTAAACATTAATACATTATTAAAGAAGCAATACATTAATATTAATGTACTAAATTATTAATGAATTAATATATAATTAATGTCTTAATTAATTAATTAATAGATTATTATAGTGTCTAACTTAAAGTAATAATACATTAATATATAACATATTAGTTAGTAATGTATTAATTAATTGATTTTACTAATATAATACATTAATTAAACATTAATACATTATTAAAGAATCAATACATTAATATTAATATTAATAGTAATACATTAATAACATATTAATAGAATATTTATACATTAATTAATAAAACATTCATATATTAAAATAAATATTAAAGTATTTAAAAATACATTAAAGTATTAATACATTAATGTTTTATATTAATCCATTGCTACCTTGGTTCATCATGACCATATTTGACTTTGATGACCATGGTTGACAATGTTAACCATGTTTGATAATTATTATCCATAGATAACTATTGTTGGATGACCATGGTTGACCATGACTATCCATGAAATTCACCATGTTTGACCTTAAACATGTCAATGGTTAACCATTACCTTAAGTATGGTTAACTATTATTGACCATTACCAAAAATAAACAATTAATAATAATACATTGATAAAGTAAAAATGCATTAAAAATATATGTTTACATAAATACATTAAAGTACTACATTATTACATTAATGTATTAATACAAGAATACATTATTGTATTAATAAAGTATTTCTACATTAAAAATGTACTAATATATTATAATAATGTATTTATACATTATTATACTCTATAAATACATTATAATTTATATATAANATTTGACTTTGATGACCATGGTTGACAATGTTAACCATGTTTGATAATTATTATCCATAGATAACTATTGTTGGATGACCATGGTTGACCATGACTATCCATGAAATTCACCATGTTTAACCTTAAACATGTCAATGGTTAACCATTACCTTAAGTATGGTTAACTATTATTGACCATTACCAAAAATAAACAATTAATAATAATACATTGATAAAGTAAAAATGCATTAAAAATATATGTTTACATAAATACATTAAAGTA
>SNQJ01S0000182.1:0-22637 GCA_010110895.2 Picea sitchensis
GCAACTTTGGAAAGTTATCTTTCACACCTATTCCAAAGCCCTACAACTAATCTAATGTAGGTTTGCTACCAAAAAAGATAAAAATGTCTAATTAATTTTTATAAGCGCTTTATTTCATGGTTGTTGTTACTCAAAAGGAAAATGGCGTGGACAATATGGTGTTTTGACCGAATCGAAAATTATACAAAGATATGAAGATGCAATCTTTTCATTTCGATGAAAACTATGCCATGAGAAGGAGAAAACATTTATCATTCCCATATGCACGATGTCCCAAAATATATTAAACTCATCAATATCAAGATTCTCAAGAAAATGAGAAAAAGGTACTGAACACCAATGCATGATTCATGCCCCCCCCCTGGCCATGAGGGGGAATTGTTTTCATAATATAAGATCAAAAAATGCCAAGAATCATGCAATTTCGCTACTTCAAATGCAAGGATGCCCCCAATCTAATATAAAGCAAGAAATTAAATCTTTTTGTTTCAAAAATTTCACTAAAAGCAGTAATGAACTTTCTTAAAACAAAGAAACCCAAACTAAAAGTTCTCTTTTAAAGCGAACTATTCAGAAGAAATCTCATCTTTCCAACAATTCTAAAGAAAACACATGCTTTGTAATTGAAAGACACTCAAAGCAAGAGACTAATCCTTCAAAGCCAAACAAAGAAAAAGTGGCTAAAAGAAAATCAAAGAATGTCAAGAAGACTGTAAACAAATCAATATAGGATCCAAAAGTTCAATCCAGTTGTTCAAAGAAAAACTGGGCATCAAAAAATGACAAGACCCAATCCAAAAAAATTTACAAACAAGTTCACAGGCTAGCAGTGTATTACAGTGAGAGAATCAAAGATTACTGTATCATATTAAATGTGAAAGAGAGATTACAACCATGGCCTTGATGTCATAAGGTCTCTTCCAACTGTCCTTCGTTACCCACACACTTCTTGCTCCAAGGATTCTGAAGCCATGGATTTGATAGCTACTCACAATCTATCTTGACAAAGAAAATCTCAAAGCCACTCTAACCAAGCTAATAATTCCAAGCCAACCAAAGCTAACTTTCTCCATGAGAGCTCCTCTCCTTTTATAAGTTGAAGAGGATAAGGTGAGGAGGTTAGGATGATCCCACTAAATCATGAAAGCGAGTAAGATCCAAACCATTTGGATGCCACCTCACCATGGAAGTTTCTCCTTCTAGAAGATTCAAGAAAACACTCATTTTTCCCACGTGTAGGCATTCTCGCACCCTGCCTATAGAGAAATCTGTGAACCTCTCGCAACCCAACTATAGTGCAACCTGCGAGAATTAGTCACTCTCGCACCCTAATACATAGGCAACCTACGAACTTCTTTTTTTACAGGGTTTTTACAAGGGAAAATGAAACTTCTTTTCTCAGGAAAAGTTCTTCTCCCTTCTCTCTTCAGGAACTCAGGCCACTGACCCCTCTGAAGGTAATAGATAGGTTTACATCATTAACAGTCATAGGGATGATGAAAATAATATGTAACACAAGTGAACATCCATTCCTTTTGCTGCATCCTCGGAACAGGAATCAGTCAATGCCCTTTCCATTTATTTTGCACTCAGTGGCAATTCTACTTGGTTTTGGCACTCGCTAGACTTCTGCAAACACAATGTGCACACAACTGAAATTTGTTAGGTGATTAATCCTTAACAAATCACACAACATTAAAAAAAAAATTGATTCAAGAAAACGTTTGATTTCCATGAATTTTTTTGAGCTCTGCTCGGCTCTGCAGTACACTCAGGCCATAGCCCTTTTCCTTTGTTTCCCCAACCCCACACGACGAAGGGTCGTGACCAAGCGCTAGATCTACATGGTTCTATAAACAAAACTTCAGGGTTTCGGGTTTCGAGGTTTCGGTCCTGGAGACTCTCACACTCACTTTCCTCTCCTACTCCCGACTTCCAAACTTCCGAGCTTTCTCACCCCCGGGCCCACGTTACAACTATCACCAACCAAGGTGGTGACCTGTGGCATCCTTAAAAAGGTCCATGTTACCTCAGGTGACTTCATTCAGTCGTACTGCGTCTACTTTTTCCTTTGGGGCCCACTGGCATGTGGAACACATCCCTATGTCCTCATCAATCCCAGTGACGTCAACCCAACCCAATACTTTGGTTCATCGATATTTTGTGATTTCGGGCCTCGAGAGTTTGTGCATCAGCACCTCCCATTCTCCCGATGGCCAAGCTTCTGAAATGTCAACATTTCGGAGCTCCTAATCTGACGGTCCTGAATTGCCCGTGATCTGATGACTTAGATCTCATCGGGATTTCACGTATCAGGATTATTTCATGTGTCACGAGGTTGAAATACATCCCACCTTCATTCTTCCAATCCTCGAAATGTCACGATTCCACCTGGACAATTAACGGTCCAAATATCTCCCTTATAAATGGTTGTTATCCAATCGTGAATTTGTGTTTCACGAATTCTCACGAACTCGCCCTTTGACCATTTCAAGTCAAGAGTCAGTGAAAGGCTGATCACTCTCCACGTGTCCCTCCTAATGGACGATTATGATGATGTCGTGGCTTTGTGTATCACAATTTCCACACTCCTGTGAAACTCCAAAGGGTTTTAAATCTTGTGCACGTTCCCTGGATCCAATGGTTGTTGGTCCACATGCTTAGTTCTGATGGCTTAGATCTGATCTCTTCTGCGCTCTGTCCTTAGTTTTTGGACATGGATTCAACGATCCATATCTTCTCCTTTACAACTGATCTACAGCTAGGTTTTTATTCCACCACAACTCCTCCTCAACTTTGTAACACGACCAATGTAACCCCTTGGCACTCAGAACAATCTAAGGTTCAAAATCGGTTCCCTTGAACACCATTTCCACTTGAAACCTTGGGTCCAAAGACCACTTATCCGGCCCATCTAGGCTCAACGTTGAAAACATGGATCTGATACCATATTGTAACATCCTCGGCCATCAAACCCCTTGTAGAGAAATGCTACTACGCAGAAACATTCTCATATTTATGTAGTATGCATTTAAATGAAGTTAAATGGTTAAGCAAAGTAAACATACAATCACTGCTAACATATAGAATGATTGAAAACAACAGTAAATATCATTGCAACGAAATACATGATAATATCGCAAGCATCACATATGTGCATTTTAATTGAAATTATACACATGCATATACTTATCTTTGAAATTGTAGTAACTCCACCAACCACGTGCAGACCTTACACGAACCTCCCAACCTTAGACCTCACTTCTCATCACGCTCAATAGTGGGTCACCCCCAAGCTGGGAATAAGCTCCACCCAAGGCAAGGGAATCCTAGGCTAGGTTGAGGTTACAGGAAAGATGCACAGAGAAATCAGAAGGATTCTCTCTAGGAGCCTTCTTACTCCCACTCCTAATGGAATCTCATTCCCCACATGCATGTTCCACCTGGGAATATACACCTTTACAAGAATAGTCCATCATTGCTTCATCTCCCTCTCTAGGCCTCAAAAACAGGCAGGATCATGAATTCTCATATCTCTGAAGCTGGTGCTGGACTCTCTCTGGGAGAAATCCACTTTCCAACGGACTCTCTCACCTGGTTGGAGCTGCTCACGGGTCTGACAACCTCCTTCTTCTACCACGGGTCTGACAACCCACTTCTTCATCACACTCTTCGACTCAATTCCAACTGGGTGAGGGAAACCGCAACAACATCAGCACTCATTTGACACCAGGATAATGACCACAACAGAAAATGGGCATACTCTTGTAAATGACAATGACCAAATGTTAAAACACAACACGCTCAGGCGATAACCTAGGTGTCAGGTTCTACAGAAGACACAAATCGGCTCACGGTTTACTAGTTACATAATGCGTGACAGGAAATGATGCATAGGTCGAGGATGGAGGCCAAACGTAGAGACTAGATGGAATTTATGGGAATACCTTGGACAATCACAGAGGTCTCATGGTTTTGGTTTTCAGATCTGTGTGCAATATGCAGAGCTCAGACGCAGAGGTCACACAGTTCAGACAACGGATGACAGAATGGAGAAAGAACCCCCAACTCAGTTGATGCTTCATATTTTAACCGCATGTGCCTAGGTCGACACTTTTCTTCCTGGGGCTGCATGTGTTCCCTTTTGCACACTTGGACCTGCATGTGTTGCATGTCCCGGGACTTCGGATAAAAACATGTTTGTCACATAGCTTTTGGAATAATAATAAATTATTATTCTGAAGGACTTAAGCCCCCAATCTTAGCCCCTAAGCTCAACACTTATCCTCTCTTTTCAACCTTTCAACCCCTTTTCTCTTACCCACTCCGTGGAAGTTTAGTCCCCCATCACTCTTTCTTTGTGGTCGGTCTGCACACAACGATGTTTATATTTTTATTAATGTTCTGCATAATACATATACAAAAATAGGCTTCTGGCCTTAATACTTAGGCTCTCTGGCCTAAAAAACAGATAATCCTACCAGATTATCAGTACTCGTCTCACCAACCTACAAAACACAATTTACAATTCATAAACATTATTACAACAGGGCTCGTCCTTGGGGATATTACAGCACCTGCTTTGCAGGTGTTGCCAAAAGGGTCAGTAGTTAGGGTTTTGTTGGTGCGTTGTTGAAGATTTGAGCCCTGGGTCTGCCCCTGTGCCAACAAATGGTTCCATTGTCGGGACCTGAAACTATGATTGTTGGTAACTGAAGTAAATAAAAGAGAAGCTTTGTGCGTAGATCTGATGCTATAGTGCGCAGTAATATACTTGACTTGTGAATCTCTGTGCTAAGAAAGAAACTCGATCTGAATAAAATAGGTAAGATCTTGAAAGAGGTAAAACTTTGTGCTTTGATAGAGTAAGATAAGTGGAAATTTTTGTCTCGATAACATGAATCTAGGTATGTTTGATAGATTATGTCCTAGTCTGAAAGCTAGGGTACAGTTAGAAGAAAGAGTTGATCTGAATAAATTTGATAAAAATAGTGAAATATATGTTAATCCTATGCATAGAAAGAATTTTTGGACTAATAATTGGATGCAGGAACCTAGAAAGAATTTTTGTAGATTGCAGGTCAACCACTGTGATCTTAGTACTCAGTACAGGAGAAGTTGGGGAACTTACAAGAGAAACAAAGAATTAACCCCATGTTATAACTACAGAAGACTAAGACATATTTCTAAGGAATGCCTTGGTGTAGGTCCTATCTGTCTCTACTGTAAAGTTGTTGTTCATGAAGTTGAGGATTGCCCAAGAATGATTGCTAAAGTAGAACAAATGAACATGAGTCAGGAGAATAAGAGCATGTTAGGAGATCAGAAAGAGAAAGGATCAGAGGAAGTTCAGACTCCATTAGTGCAGTTAAAAGAAGCAATGCATGATCACAAAGATATCAGTTTACCAAAGATCTTGTAGGTAAAACAACACATCGATGCAAGAATATGAGACTTCGACATAGACCGTGTCTTGGATGAGGAGACACCAGTAAATATTATGACAAAATGAACATGGAAAATTTTGGAAAATCCTACTATAGTACCTTCACTAGGAAGGATAGGCTTGTTTAAAGGAAAGATGATAACCCTATGTGGAAGAGTTACTAATGTACCTGTTATCATCCATGGAATATCTATAGAAGAGGAATTTGAAGTTATTAGGTTTGTTGAGAACAAAGCCACTTTTCCTCTTTTGTTAGGAAAGACTTGGATCGAGAAAGATCATATCAGAAGGAAAGTAGAGGAAGAAGCTATAGAAAATAAAAATCAAGAACTAAGGGATTTTATAGCTAGGAAAATAGATCGACTAACATAAGAATGAGAAGCTAAGTCGAAGCAACAGAAGGCAAGAGAATTAGTTAAAAAAACACAAGAAGGTTTGAGGGACCTATCCATGCAAGAATAAAGTATACCTACCCAGAAAGTAGGGATATTAACTTTGAACCCATTGGAAGCACATAAGCACTGTGAAGTCACTATGATAGGAGAAACTAAGAATAAGAATGGAAAGAGGAATCCAGAAACAGTTAGAGAAACTCAGATCACAGGAAAGAAGGCAAGGAAGCTCAGAAAGAAGAAAGCCAAGTTAGAAAATCTATCGCAAGTTATAGAGAAGACTTCGTAGGAGGTAGGTTTGGAAAATGTGAACCTCGTCAAAACAAACGAACCACGCAGAATGGGACTTCGCCCCAACAAAGCTATATGACTATTGAAGGCACCCCGACCGTTAGAACGACGCTCCAGAACGGATAGGAAGTGCATTTATGGGTGAATATACCATGTTTGGGATGTTGATACTGCTCCATAACGGATAGATTCTCATTGATGGAAGCTTCCCTTCTCGTTAGAAGAATCCATTATGACGCTCGCATATTTAACACGTTGGTCGCTGCACCAGGACCAATTTTTTCCATCCATGATTAACTGAGCTATCAGAGATTTGATTGTGTGTCAAACTATGATTTCAAAACCTAGACCTCACCATCAGTGTTTAATCCATTTGTCTTTTCTCCTACCCCAACTTGTCCGATTAAAAGAGAGAATGTCGGCTGAACAGACTGAGCTAGAGAAGTTCGTCAAAGAGGTCCTTACGAAATTTATAGCTGACAGAGCTATGTCTGAAGGTGTTCAGGCATCTTCGACCAGGGGATTGCAGGATTCCCCTTCGACTGGACGATGTTCAAGTCGTACTAAACCTGCGACTAAAAAGCGAAGTAAGCATAGAAACTATTCAGCTCCAATCTGCTGATGTAAATTAGAGTGTATTTAACTATCAATCTGGTGTTTGTAAGACTTAGAGACACATCCAAAATGTATGGACTTAGAGATAAATTTGGTTCTTTAAATGGAAATAATTCAAAAGATAATCTAAGTGCTGAGCATGAAATAAATGCTAAGCTTCTTTACAGAAGGTGTATTCATATATCTCTTACCATTAATCAACAAGATAAAGTAAAAGCATTCAACTAATATTAAGCATTCAAATCAGTAAGCATTCAAACTAGTTTAGAGGCTTGTAAATGTCAGAAAGACTAAACCCTTTTACAAGAGATGCATTCTTTGCTTTCCCACATTCATCAACAACATAACTAATTTTGAAATCAAGTAAAATACAACAACATTACCTACAACAAAATGTAAATTGAACTAAAGCTCATACCAAGATCTACTTGAAAAGAATGAAAAAGGAGAAGTGTACTAGATTGGAAAAGGGGGCCCTCCAATGCTTCACTTGTACACCTAGAGTTGTCTCAGTAAATAAGGAACTTCCAACAACATGCACATAATCATATCATAAACATCATCAAGAACACAACACCAAACTGATCTCAAGACTGAAAATTCAGAGTTTTCTTCATTAACATAAGATGTCATACTAGTCTATGTCTTGAAGTATTTATACAAAAAGTTTGTAACTGAAAATACTAAAAAGACTCATAATATGAGGATGAGATCCACAAAATATACTAATAAGGTCGAATATGTTCTTCAAATCCACAAAATATGCACAAATCCCAAGAAAATCTAAAATTGTCCATAATTTTTTGCTAAAATAAGGTATTTTCTGTTGAAGTGGCCTTGTTTGACCAACGTTGACTGGACACCTGGAAAGCTTAGATATTGAACCTAATATATATTCATCCATCCTTGTACATCAAGGATCATGAAACATGTATTTGATTTCTCCCAACTATCCTGAAAGTACACGAACCTTAGAGCAATTACGAGATTTAGTCAAATCCTGTAATTTCTAATAAATTTTTAATTTTAATGCTAAAAATTCAAAAATTCAATTCTTAAGATAAGGAATGACAAATGTACCTTGCATAGGCTGTTTTATGGAAAATATGGAATGAAAATGAAGGCAAAATGGATGGTTTTGGAGACAAAAGTATGATTTGTGAAGTGAAAATAAGCATAAAATGGTACTCAACATCTCCCCCAAGAGGAAGACTTTGCATGTCCTCATGCACAAAAAAATGTTCTTGAACTCCTATCAATAGTCTTCTACCACCTCTCTTGCCTGCAATAATGTATCCACATTGGCTTGAGCTGTATGAAGAACTTTTAACCTCTGATATTTTGCCTTGTATGCTTTATTTTGCTGAAGCTATTTGTATGCTTGTTCGGAGATCAGTTTGTTTCACTTTTGAAGCTTCTTATTCTTCTTCTTCAGGTTTTCATTTTTCTCCTGAGTTTTATGGCTTTGAGTCCTCAACATTTCATTTTATTTTTTCAAATATCTTTCCAGGACCTCTATGGCTTTGATCTATTTCTTCATCTTTTTTATTTTCTTGTCTTTCTTATCAAGCCCTGATGTGGACCCACCAACCATTTATTCTATTTGTTCTACTTTTTGTGGTGAATGAGTTTCATCTTTCATGTCTTCAATTAATTGTTTCACCTCTTCTCTCATTTGCTCATATGTGGAAGTCTCTTGTTTTTCAAAATCATCATCTTCTAATGATTGTGCTTTCCCTGCCTCTTTTTATTTCTCCAAACTCTGAATGTGTGCATACTGTGCTTCATCATCACTTTCTTTAATTTGTCATTTTTGAAATTGTTGGTGTTTTCTTGATTTCCTTTCATATCTGGTGAAAATCTTATCGTTTTCTTGGAATTCTTTTTCCATTTTCACCATACTTCTTGTTCTTCTCCTCCCCATAGGGTATTTTGATATTGTTTCCTTGGGGCGTTGCATTTCCTCCTCATCGTCTATCACAATCAAGATATGTTCTTCTTCTATTTTCCCTTCCACTATTTCAAAACTATTTCCAATGATAAACTGCTGCCATAACAAGGTTTGTTTTTGTAGTTCATGTGTGATGATCATTTTGATGAAGCCATAGTGGTATAAAATCTTTTATTTATTCCTCCCTTATTTTTGAAAATCCTTAGCCATATTAGAAAGGATTCGCAGTAGAAAGTAGGGAATGTTAATCTCACAGTCACTCTTTAAATGTTGCAGCAATTTGATGTGATACAGGTCGACAATACTAAACCTTTCTTCACAAGTAATAAATTTCTGGATGAGATAGGTTAATTCATCCCAAGGATGAATCAACCAACTTCTTGAAATTCCTTTTTTCCAATTTACTGTTGCAACCCTAGATATGGATACAAAAGGTGCCCATGATTTGTCTTTAAAGTGTTTAGTTTTGAAGTATCTCTCTCCAATTTGAGGTAATCCAGTGATCTGTGCAATTACATCTTCATAAATTCTAATGGTGATGTTACCAACAGTGGCCTTTTTCCCATTAAATGAACAAGCAAACTCTAAAGAAACCTTCTCACAATATCCATCAAACTTCTCAAAGAAAGATATCCACTGATTTTTCCCAAGAATTTCTAGACAGTCTTTGTGAATTTCTGATCAATCAAACTGCTTTGGTTCATATCTAGACACCATTCTTTCAAATTGAAGAGAAAGACCCTGAAAAATATGTCACTGCTTATACAAAAAGGATGTCTACCCTTGTTCTTCAAGAAAAAATTTCAACCATGTATATTCTTTCAACTACTGTTTTGATCTTTTCAAACTTGCAGACTCTATTTTAATTCAATTTTGTGAATGTTCTTTCAACAAGAATTTTTTGTTAACATAAAGAAAATCTCATCATTCCTTTAATTCCTAAATTGTTCTTTGTTTTCAACCATAATTTTTTTTATGAAAGGGCATACCTGGCAATTCAATTTGCAATTTTAAAACTTCTACGCCTTCTTTTTGAAACCCAACTTTGTTTTTCTTCTTACAATCAACCTCTGCTAGAAATTAATTGTTTTTGTTCTCAAAAACGTTCCTCAGGAAGTCGAATTTGGTGTTCAGCTTAACAAATTCTTAACATTGAATTTGAACTTACCTTTCCCTGGCCGACTCCTTATTGAACACGTTCTCTTATGCTTGGTTTATGCATTCACCTCCCACATATTTCCTCAATGCCACGATTTATCCACAGGGCGAAAATGGTGTATGTTGACAATGAAATTGTCAACATACAGTTCGTTGTTTATCATAAATTTCGGGCTAGGTAGGCGTATGAAGGAAAAAAATTCTAGAAAGTAGGGATTCTCGATTTGGTATGGCGTTGGAGTGGAGAAGAATGCATTAGAATGGGCATAAGGAATGTGTTGGAGTGGGTAGGTAAGGTACAACGCAGGAACGTGTTAGTTGTTCGAATCTGGGGAGTGTCCAAGTGGAACAAGAGTATATGGAAAGAGGTGAAGCTACAACATTTTTAGGAGAAGGAAAAAAATTTGTGGAGGAAAATGAGAATTAGAGTGTTGACTTCAGGAGAAAAATCAACTTTTGTGGAGGGAATACGCATTCTTAACAAGGGTATTATGGTAGAAATGCATTTGTACAATCTCTCAAATGAACACTCATTGTTGAAAAGTCTGTGTCATCATACCTCTTTCATTTATAAAATTTCACTTTGTTTTCTTGCAATCATCACAGGAAATGGTGTTCATTGTATAACTCCACTTTGACTTATAGCTCCCTGATTTATTTTTCTTTGAATAACCATTCAACTTATAACTCCAAATGTATTTTCCTTATGACCCCTATTTTCATTTTGAAGCAAACAACAACTTATGTCTCCACATATATGTCTCCATAAAACAGAGCATTGTACAATTGACATATTCAAAACAAAGTGTTTGTATAATCAGTTTGATAACTTGTTTTGAAAATGTTTGTAAATATTTTTAGGTTGGAAACCATAAAAATATTTACAAGAATAATCTTTTTTCTAATCATTCTCTTGTTGTTTGATTTCGAAAATCTAATTTCTCTTTATAGCTCCCTTGGAGACCAAATTGGTTTCTTTGAGTACTATTTTTTATGCTTTGAGGATATATGAAGTGATGAAGAGATAGTGTATGGGAAGGGAAAGATAGGTATTTATCATTGCTATCTTATGAATAATTTTCCAAATTTTTAAAGCATTAAAAAGAAAAATTTATATTAACTTGTTTGTTGCTCCTTGTGTTGGTGATGTTGCTTGGTTGAAGTTGGCTAGAATGTTGTTGGAATTCCTCACTTATGACAAATTTGATGAGGTTCTTCTTAGATTCCTTTTCTTAGTATCTTCCTCGGGTCCTTCTAATATGATGAATGCATTGTGTTTTCTCAAGTTCCTTGCTAAAATATACTTTTTCAGGTCCCTCTGCTAGATGTACTTCTTCATGTCCCTCTGTTGGAATATATTCCTTTTGAAATGAATGCTAACATATGTAGAATGCTTGGAAGGTCTACAAAAGCTCAAAAATTTATACCTTATGCCCCTCGGCCTTATTTATTGACTTTCCCTCAAGTCTTTTACACAAAAACCTTCCAAAATTGATATGTACAAATGTACTCAAGAAAAATTCATGCTGTAATTGAAACTAGAAGGTGAGAAAAAAAAATATTTTTGGAGAATTTTGATTGGCTAAGTTGCCTTGGTTTTCCAATGAAAATTCGATTTTATATTGTGCTAGTTACCTGGGTTTTCACAGCTAAACTCCCTTTTTTTTATGATTCTTTATATATATATATATATATATGTATGTATGTATGTATGTATGTATGTATGTATGTATGTATGTATGTATTTTGTTTTTATGAGGAATGTGAAGGAGACACATGATTATGTTTGTCCAACACTTCCATCTCATGATGTTGAGATATCTATTGCAGAAAATCTTCTTTGTTGACAGGCTTATTGTAAATCTTTAGCCTATGTCCATTGACTGTGAATGAGCTTGCCTAATCATCTATTGTTTGTAGTTTGACTGAGCCATTGTCATATACTTATGCAACCTCATATGGACCAAGTCAATGAGTTGTAAACTTAGATTTGAAATTTTTGAATTTTGAATCAAATAATAAAGCCCAGTATCCCACTTTGAACTGTTTCTTCTTGATGAACTTGTCATGCCAATGTGCCCTTTGTTGTTGTATCAAAATGTTGCATTCTATTGCTGCCTGTATCATCTCATTGATTCAGTTGCATGATCCTTTCTTTTTGTGCTTCGGAAAAATATATTCCTAAATCAGCTGCTAGTTTAAAAGTATGAATTGGAAACTCTATAGGTAACAAAACTCTCTTATCGTATACTAGCTGATAAGGATTGAACCCAATACTGTTTTCCAGGTGATTCTATATGCCCATAATGCTTCATTTAGCTTATCTGACCAGTCTTTTCTATGCATTTGGACTGTCTTGGTCATGATGGATTCCAATGTTTTATTAGTAGATTCTACCTGGTCATTGGCTTGTGGATGATAGGGTGTGGACTTTCGATGCTTGATCTTGTACTTTTCTGCTATGTCTTGCACCAATTTAGAAGTAAATTGTGCTCCTTGATCTGTTACAATCTCTCGAGGTACTCCAAATATGACAAATATTTCTTCAAAGAGAAAGTTGACCAATGATTGTTCTGTAGCTCTCACTAATGCTTTAGCTTCCACCCACTTTGTAACATAATTAGTACATACCGAGATGTATTGCTTCCCTTTTGATGGTGGATTTATTGGACCGATGAAATCAAGAGCACATTTTTCAAATGGCTCAATGTGAACTTGTGTCTTGAGTGACATCTCATCATTTGGAAGTGGCTTTCCCATCCTTTGGCATCTTTCACAACTTCTAACATACTTCTTGGAATCTTTAAATATGGATGGCCAATAATACCCTAAATTGAGTATTTTGTATGGTGTTCTCTTATCTAAAAAATGACCACCACAAGGTTCGTCATGACAATATTTTAATATTTCTAAAATCTCATCTTGTCTTACACATCTTCTAAATATGAGATCATATCCTGTATAAAAGAGGTCTCCATCAATCCATGTATATCTAGCACTTTGTTTAATTATCCTTTTCTTTTCTTTGGATGTAAAAGAAGGAGGTAACATTACTGATCATAAATAGTTATCTATATCATCATACCATGGAGTTATAACTGAAATGGAAAATAGGTGCTCATCAGGAAAATTATCTGAGACAACAACAATCTCACCAGAATTGTTTAATCGAGATAGGAAATCAACCACTTGATTTTCCTTTCCAAGTCTGTTTAAGATAGTGATGTTGAATCCCTGCATCAATAACAACCATCTTGTTATCCTGCCATTGGTAATAGGTTTTTTCATGAGATATATTATGGAAGAATTATCTGTATGGATAAAGACTTCATAACCAATGATGTAGTGACAAAATTTATTCACAACATGTACTACTACCAACATTTCCTTCTCAGTGACTGTGTAATTCAATTTTGCAGGGGTTAAATTATTTCTAATGAATTAAATAGCATAATTCATAAGATTTTATTTTTGACACAATGATGCCCCTATTGTAGTATCTCATGTCTGTAGAGATGTGAAATGGAAAAGCCCAATTAGGCCCTCTTAGGATAGGTGTTGTTGATAGTTTTTCCTTGAGTTTCTGAAAGGAAGTTTGACAATTAGTATCCCAATGAAAATGTACATCTTTTGCAAGTAATCTAAATAATGGAAAATCTATTTTACTAAAATTTTCAATGAATCTTCGGTAATAGCCTGCATATCCAAGAAAACTTCTCACATCCTTATGACTGATTGGTTCTGATAGGTTCACAATGATTTGTATTTTTGCAGGATCCACTGTAATCCATGATGATGAAATATGATGACCCAATATTATTCCTTCAGTTAACATCATGAAACATTTTTCATTGTTGAGAGACAAATTTATTTCTATGCAACTTTTTAGGAATTTTTCCAAAATTTTCAAGGAATCATCAAAAGTATTACCATACACAGAAAAATCATCCATGTATACCTCTACACATTCATCTATTAAATCAACAAAAATAGCTAGAACTGCTCTTTGAAAAGTAGTTGGAGCATTACATAAAACAAAAGGTAATACCTTATAAGCATATGTACCCCAGGGGCATGTAAAAGTAGTTTTGTCCTGGTCTTCTAATGCTATTTTGATTTGATTGTAGCCACTAAATCCATCTAGGAAGGAAAAATATATTTTCCCAGCTAGTGTATCTAAGACTTGATCTATGAATGGTAATGGAAAATGATCTATGAGTGTTTCTTTGTTTAAATCTCTATAATCTACAAAGATTCTCCATTGTCCATTCTTCTTAGGTACAACAACTAATGGAGAAACCTATTGACTGTCAAAGATAGGGTAGATAAATCCTAGCTGTAATATTTTTTGCGATTCTTCTTTAACTATCTCTTTCAACATTGGATTCATTCTTTGTTGAGGTTTCCTTAGAGGTATTATGTTATCATCTATGTAGATATGATGAGTTCATGTCTTGGGATGAATTCCCTGCATATCAGTATATTCCCAAGCAAATGCTTTGAGATATTTATTTAATAATGCAATCAATTGTTTTTCCTGAGATGGTTCAAGATTTGCACCAATATTCAAATATTTCCCAGGACTGATTTCAATTATTTTTCTTTGAGCATTTGTTATTGACATAACATGAAAAATGCCATTAAATGTTGATTCTAAAGAATGGATTGTGCAATTTTCCTGAATTTTTTTTCCTAAAACCTAATTTGCAGCAATGTATTGTATGTATCTCAATTGTTCGGAGATATTAGGTTCAAAAATAAAATAGTCTAACAGATCCTCCTTATTTTCCTCCCTAAAATCAAAAGCTTGATTAATACTTAAGATAGGTTGAATCACTTCTTGTTGTTGTTGTTTTGTTTCATCAAGCCATGGTAATTGATCTATTACAGGAGGTTTTTGAGTAGGAGGATAAAGTGTGATTTGTTTCCTTTCAGTTCCATGTGAGATAATCATGTTCCCTGTTCTATAACCAACAAAAGCATCAATTGTGGCCAACCAAGGTCTTCCAAGAATCAATGGATGGCCTCCTAGATTAGATTTTGGTAGAAGAACTAAGAAATCTACTGGATACTCTCAAGAATCCAAATAAATTGTGATATCTTCAAGTATACCTTCTGGCACTACTTTAGATCTATTAGCTAATTCTAGGACTGTAGTGGTTGGTCGAAGATTTTGTAGATTCAAATATCTCATTGTCTCTAATGTCATCACATTGATAGCTGCTCCTAAGTCAATTAATGTTTTAGAGATTGAAAAATTGTTGATTGTTATTATTACCATTGGAATTCCTGGGTCAACATGTTTTTCAACTAAAATAGTATTTGACATTAGTCCTGCTAAAATTCCAATTACATGAATTGTTGGTGGATCCTTCTTTTTGCTAGTTTTCTTTGAACATAATTCCTTGATTGCTTTTGTATAGATTGGGATATCTTTGATAGCTTGCAATAAAGGAATTTTCACATAGACATTTTTTAAGTCATCTAAGACATCAAATTCAAGAAGAGAAATTGATAATTTTTCCTTAACTAACCTTTCTAGAAAAGGAGGTGTTTGGGTATTTATTGTTTTACACTTCTGAATTTGATTGTCTATTTGTAATTTTTTTGTGTTAGGTTTTTCAGGAATCCTCTCATCTTCTATCTATTCTTCTATGATAATAGGAGAATCCTTTTGTAAAACTTTCCCAGACCTTAAGTGGATGTTTTGAAGAGGAAGGATTGAGTATGTAGAAAATGATGTTCCTTCATCAACGTTATACATGTTTTTTTCCACTTTGTTATTAGGATTTGATATTGGTTGGGATGGTAATTGAGTTGGTCTGGGTGGAGGTTGGTTATATGGTAGTTGAAATTGTTGTGTTTGGGTTAGTTGCGGTGTAGGTAGTGATTGCTGAGAATATGAGTTTTGTGGTTGATTCTGCTGGAATTGTTGATAAGGAAAGGGCTGTTGTTGGTATTGGTATGGTTGTTGGTATGGATGATTTCCATAAGTATATCCTCGCCAACTTTGAGGAGGTTGGTTTTTTTTCTGCTGAGGAGGCCAAGCTTGCCAAGGCATAGGATAATTCCATGAATTTTGAATAGGATATTGAAAATTCCGAGGAAATTGTTGAGAGAATTGAGGAGAAGAATTTTGAGACATACCTGTGAAACATGGCTTCCAAGGTATTCTTGGTGCTAAGTAGTAAATATATTCCATTCCTTGTCCTTCTTCCATGTGAGTATCCTGCAATTCTTTCAACTTTGGACAATCATCAGTTGCATGGTTATCTATACATAGTCCACAAATCTGAATGTTGTCTAAAGGATAGTCTTTCAATGCATGTTTCTTCCTACACTTAGCACAAAAGATGGATAATACTTGATCTTGTTCATCCTATTTATTTTTAGCTTTTAATGTGTCAATTTGTGAACCAAGTGAATTCATAAGATCAGTTTTAAAATCCTCAAACAGATGTCCTAATTCTTCTTTAGTTACACCATTTGAAATTGATTTGGTTGCCTTAGTCACAATATCTCGTTGTCCTCGACCTCTTTTATCTTTTCCTCTTGAATATTTCTTACATAATTCATCAATTTTAGGGAAAGGAAAGTGAGAAATATCCCCTGCCCCCATTAGATTAAGAGCGTTCAAATTTTCATCTAAAATCCCCTTCAAAAAGATAGTATGTATGACATCCAAAGGAATATTAGTTTCCTTAGATTTTTGCACATTATAGAGAAATTTTTCTAGATAGTCTTCTAAGCTTTCATATTCACTTTGAGACATTTTAAAAATATATTCTTTAGAGTCTTTTGATTTACAATATGGCTGATATTTAGCAAGAAATTTCCTTTTCATGTCATCCCAGTATATTATGGGTGCTTCTCCTAACCCCATGAACCATTTTAAATCATATCCTTTCAAAGTTGTAGGAAATAAACAAAGTTTTCAAGCATCATTGGTATATCCATATGTTCGACAAATGATATCAAATTCAAACATGAAAGCATCAGGATCTTCAGTAGACAACCCACAAAAATTTGGAAGAACAGAAGGAGGAATATTCGTCATTTTTATTTCATCTCCTTAGAGGGTTGGTGTATCGACAATTGGAAATGCAAATGTAGTTTTTTTTTCTTCCTCCTCTTCATTATTTCCTCAGCCTCGTGTTTCTTCTCGATGTGATTCTCTGTCCTCTCGTTCTTTCCTTTCTCTTTATTCATTTATTTTTCTTTCTAATTCCCTTTCCATTCTCTCCCTTTCTTGTCTGTCATCTTCTGACATTGCAAAGAAGTCTTATGTAGTACAATCAGATACTTTTGTTAGAAAAAGAGGTTGTTCTATTTGTTTTTATTTTCCTACAGAGGATGTTTTTTACTGTGTTTGTTTCTTCTTTACTTCATGATCCAAACAAAATTGTCTTTCTATGAGAGTTAACCTTTGTCCCGAATGTTGTTTTTCTTCTAATTCTTCCAAAGTGATTTTCCAGAAGTTGGTGTAGTGAATTCGTTTTTCTCAGTTGTAGATGTTCCTGCTCCCATTGATGGTTGATTATTTTTTGGGGGGTTTTGTTTCAAAAATATACCTTTGGCATCTCTACGTTTAGACATAAAGAAACATAACTAAAATTAAAAACTAAATTTTGTTTCTGTGTTTTTATGTTTATTTTTTATTTTTTATTTTTTTTACTACTTATTAAAATGATATTTCTAAGTCTATCTCTAAATGTGCCTCCCGAATAGCGGTGCCAAAATTTTGGGCTCCAATCTATTGATGTAAATTAGAGTGTATTTAATTGTCAATCTGGTGTTTGTAAGACTTAGAGACACATCCAAAATGTATGGACTTAGAGATAAATTTAGTTCTTTAAATGGAAATAATTCAAAAGCTAATCTAAGTGTTGAGCATGAAAGAAATGGTAAGCTTCTTTACAGAATGTGTATTCATAGATATATTATCATTAATCATCAAGCTAAAGTAAAAGCATTCAACTAATACTAAGCATTCAAATCAGTAAGCATTCAAACTAGTTTAGAGGCTTGTAAATGTCAGAAAGACTAAACCCTTTTACAAGAGATGCATTCTTTGCTTTCCCACATTCATCAGAAACATAACTAATTTTGAAATCAAGTAAAACACAACAGCATAACCTACAGAAAAATGTAAAGTGAACTAAAACTCATACCAAGATTTACTTGAAAAGAATGAAAAAGGAAAGGTGTACTAGCTTGGCAAAGGGGGACCTCCAATGCTTCACTTGTACACCTAGAGTTGTCTCGGTTAAGAAGGAAATTCTAGAAACATTCACATAGTCATCTCATAAACATCATCAAGAACACAACACCAAACTAATCTCAAGACTGAAAATTCAGAGTTTTCTTCATTAGCATAAGATGTCATACTAGTCCATGTATTGAAGTATTTATACAAAAAGTTTGTAACTGAAAATACTAAAAAGAATCCTAATATGAGGATGAGATCCACAAAATATAATAAGAAGGTTGATTCCCTCCTTCAGAACCACAAAATATGCACAAATCCCAAGAAAATCTAAAATTGTCCATAATTTTCTGCTAAAACATGGTATTTTCTGTTGAAGTGGCCTTGTTTGACCAGCGTTGACCGGACACCTGAAAGTATTTGATCTCAAACTTGATAGATATGCATCCATACTTGTACATCAAGGATCATGACACCTATCTCTGATTTCGCCCAGTTGTCCTGAAAGTACACGAACCTTGGAGCAATTACGAGATTTAGTCAAATCCTATAATTTCTAATAAATTTTTAATTTTAATGCTAAAAATTCAAAAATTCAATTCTTAAGATAAGGAATGATAAATGCACCTTGCATAGGTTGTTCTATGGAAAATATGGAAGGAAAATGAAGGCAAAATTGATGGTTTTGGAGACAAAAGTATGATTTGTGAAGTGAAAATAAGCATAAAATGGTACTCAACAACGACAATCTGGCTAATGTGAAGCAGATCCTGTGAATCTTACTGGATTATATCCCTTAATTGGCTGGAGAGGTTAACTATGACAGCATCCCATGGGATTTTGAGTACATTTTGATTACCGTGTACATCCCGAAGGGGGTCCGTGTAGAAGGAAGCCAGTTCGGACAGCTCCCATCTTTGAAGAACAATGACTTTAACCTCGGCGACAAAAAGAACTACGCCATGCTTGCACCTCATAGATACTTGATGAAGACAACTAGGAAGAAGACTCGCATAGTCTCCCAATCGTGGATTAAGGATCCAATGCAGTCCATGATATTGGATGTCATGAATATTCCTCATTTTGGTCGACATCATGAGGTTAACGCTTGCGTTAAACTCCTCTTGTTGTGTTGTCTTGGAGGATACCTGTGGCTTGATAGGCAGATTATTGTGTATCTGGAGTTGATCCAATTGATCATAGGATTGAGCATGCAAGGACCTAACCCTCAACATTTCTACCCAGGGAAGGCCTCAGAGCGCTCCATGGCTTAACGCATAAAGGAAGCATACGACAAAGTTGAGAAGGGAAAGTGAGGCTACAAGGTAGCCTCTATCCAGGAAGGTGCAGTGCACCTCACTTTCCAACTTATAGCAGGAAATCTTGTAAGAAATAACCGCCTAACGCAGGTCATTGGGTTCATGGTGGACCTCGTAGGAAAATGCGTGGAGGGGATGCAGATGAACTGGGTGAGTTACCTCGTTAGAAAGCTTGAGAAATACTGTCGTGAAGCACAGGATCAGGGATACAAGTTCCACTTTAGCTGGCTACTCATGCTAGTTTCATTTTTCTCTTGGAAAATGCCGGAAGGAGCTTCCTTCCTAGAGATTGAACTGATGGAACCATTGACCGCAAGGTTATCAACCTTATCGTACACGAATGATATGTCAAGGCAATGGAAGTCGAATGCAGTGTTCCACACCTACTGTCAACAACTGAAGGTTTCCATTGATTCATTCTCGCGGATGACTCCCCACACCTTGCATCAGTACAGACCGATTTCTAAGTTCCACGCAAATCAACATTTCATATATATTACTGCGCACATGGATGAGAGAAAAGAACAATTACAGTCCTATTAAAATATGACCGACAAGGACATGGAACAAATCACCAAGGAATGGATGACATAGTTCCTTTTAACAGTTGCAAATGAAGAGCTCTCTGACACTGACATTATAGGAAGCCCCTCGGTCACTCGGGCAGAGCATGTCAGACATACCATCATGAAGAAGAAGAAGAAAAAGGAGAAAGTCCAAAACACAGAGACCGATGAGGAGGACAATGCCTCAGAAGAAAGTGGACCTAGCTCACCCACATGAGGAGGGGGAGATGAATTAAATTAAGAAGGAGGATCATATGAAGGATAAAATAAAGTAGAAGGAGAATCTACACCACCAAATGATCCCCCTACCCAGACAGAAACACTGAATAAAAGGAAGGTTTCTTCACAGAAACCCTCAACAAGAAAGAAGACCCATGCCAATAAGCCCCAGCTAGAGTTTACACTCATAGAGGATGATATTGGTCTAGTCTGCGGAGTGATGGAGGACATGTCTAAAGATATCTTGCAGAGATACAGAGCAAAGAAGGAAGATATGTATATAAAAGTTGAGAAGGAGTTGAAGGAGATACAAGAAGCTATTCATTCAGTCTGGGCAGTATCTATTGTTCCTTCCTCATCATAAACTATAGAGTTGGGGGATGAACCAACCCAAATTCAAAGACTTGTAGATGCAACAGAGGCTCATCTTCAGAAAGTACAAGAAGAAAAGGAAAAGGCTATAGAATCCCTAAAGAAAGAAAGAGAGGAGATCTTGGAGAAACTACGAGTTGCGTGGTATTGTGCAACTTCTTATGAAAATGAGAGGGATGAGTTTTGGGCAATGCTCGAGGAAGACAAAGAGAAGATATAGAGGGAAAAGGACCAGATACTCACAAAACAGACTGTAGTCAAAGAAGTGGTGAGCAAATAACTTTTCTTTGTGCCAAGCTTGGTACAGGAGGAACATGAAGCAGTCAAGGTTCAAGTGGTGAATCTCGTTGAGGCCATTCAATAGCTTCAAGAAAGGATAATGGAGTTGGGGATTCAAGAAGTACAAAGTACTTTGCAAGAAGTGTGCGACCAGAGGGAGGAATATGCTAAGAGCGTAGTTGGAAGAATCAGATCCCTTGCCTCATAATGCAAACAGCTGAGCGACAGAAGCACATAGACCTACAAACGCCTCATGAAAGACCCATAGCTTAGGAAGTCAGAAGCACAACTATAGGAGGTGAAACAATAGTCACTGACAGTTCAAGTGTATATGAAGTCACTCATTGCAGTCGAGAGAATGAAGAGGTCACAAGAACAATACGCGGCCCAACAAGAGATTACTTCCATCCAGGGTAGAGTAATGGAATTTACACAGAGGCTACAACTAGTGCAGGAGGAATCCTACACGGTTTTTGAAGAGATCGAAGGACAAGGTTTACAACTGGACCACGTGGTCATGAAAATGGAATAGCACCTGGAAGGGCCTGTCACAAAGCAATTGATCGAGGAGTTTGTTGAGCAGGAAGCTTAGGTGAAACAACAAGTCGAGGTAGCTCAAGCTAAGATCGAGGCCTTTGAAGCGGTACTGCCCAGATTTGAGTGACTTGAGACAAGTCACAGATGATTGTTGGGGGCCTGTTGGCCCTCAACCAAGTTTTGAGGAAACATTGGTCTAGTTTGACCACTTTTTGGGACTTCGACGCAGTGATCGAAGAAGGAGTGCCCAGGTGGAGCTAAGATCATAGATCTCACTTGTTTTGTGGGCTTTGTGGATCCAGCATGGATTCCTTAGGGTTTTGTAGCAATTTATGGGATGTTGGCCCATGGGTTTACACATGATTAGACCTTTTTGTAAATGTAAAAAGTATAAATAAGAGAGAATGTAATGTGTTGGGAAAAAGGTAATTGGCTAAGTGCAAGAGGCAAGTAGTTCTGAGTTGATTTGTGCAACATAACATGTATGTAAGGCTCTGTGTTTGAGAGATGAGTTGGCTCTGTGCCTTGACCTAATTTTGGGAAAGTGGATCTAGTGCTTAGTGCACATATCACCTATTTGGTGCGAAGCTTGGCTCTGTGGCTTAGTGCACAAGAGAAGAAGAATGTAAGATATTAAAGACTAATAAAGAAGAAAAAGTCGTTGGTGGACGTATCTCCACACTGGGGTGATCCACGTATATCATGTGCTGATGGTTTTCTTTGTGCTATGATGTTTATGTTGTGGATCTTCTTAGTGCATTGATGGTTATGTATAGTATATAGATATATGAATGCTTAGTGCTTTATTTATGTTGAATGTGATAGATATAAGTTATGATGCTAAGTGTGATGTGTATTTTTTCATTGTTACTGCGCTTATCTATCCTTAGATTTTGTTCTGCGATGTGAATGAAGTGGATAAGTTAATGCATGTTATCTTCTAAGTACTTTGCATATTTTTATAATCACAGTTTTGTGTCCCAACGTGGTTACAAACACCTGAGTCCTGTAAACCCCCTGCCTCTACCTTGGTGAGACTACACCTACTTCGCAGGTGTTGCCGAAAGGGTCGGTAGTTGGGATTTTGTTCATGCAATGTTGAAGCATTGAACCTTGGGTCTTTCCCTATGCCAACAATGTAATTTAGTTCTGTAAGTACACTGCTTGGGACTCAAGTATTTGATTCAACCCATAACTTGTGGTTGTTAGAAATTATTTTTACTTTCAACACTGAACAAGTTTTAGAACAACCATTTCTTCTCATTCAGTATTATTTATTTGATATC
>SNQJ01S0000182.1:22676-34117 GCA_010110895.2 Picea sitchensis
ATGTGGGTTGTTTCATCCATCCTTTCTTTGAAATTCAATATCATATTGCACTTCAATTTTTGAAAATTATAATGTTCTGAAATAATCTAAATATTTGGAAGCAATAAATTCACTATATCATTTTGCATATGTTTTGATCCATATTGGATCATTATAATATTTTTCATCTATATCGATTCTTTATGTGTGAAAAAAATGGAGGGGTCAACTTGTAGAGCCATTTTAGAGGTTGGTCCCAATTTGGAAATTTGGGTCCAAAAACCCATCTAAAATCTTTTGGAGCCATTTTGAGGAATAAAACAACACTTTTTTATGTTCCAAACCTTACTATGGAGAAAGTGGAAACATTCTACACATTGATACCTTTCCAATGGTGTATGATCTGAATTGGATCCTCACCCAAAACATTTTGTAAAAATTGTAATAAACTTGTAATTTTTTTTTTCATTTCATTTTGTCTTTTTTTGGAAAAATTGGAATTGGAAATGAACCATGTGACCATTGGCATTCCAAAGGAATCACATTACAATAATTAAGGTTGTAGAGAATATGGAAATGGAGGGAGAGGAGGAACACTTTGGAAGTTTGCAGAGATGAGAGCTCGAAGAGTGTATCCTGCTTGAAGCTTAGTGGACGAAGGAGTCAAGGAGCATGTCCATGATGAGAGAAGGAATCTCTAATTCATGTAAATATTCATTTATATTCATGAGTAACAATGCATGATTTTTCTATGCATGGATATCTCACCCATTGTACTAAAATTCCCAAGCAAAATAAATATTTTTTGTTTATATTATGTGGCTGTAATTTTCTCTATGGAGTTATATTGTGATTCTGGTTTTAGCGTTATTGTTTGATTTTTTTGTTATGGTCAATAGAAGTAAGATTCATAAGCTCAACCCTCTCTGAGCTACATTTTTTTTGTTGACTAACGTTCCACTCACCCACAAATTTTATTCACTCCTAGGCAATTTATTTTGTTGTTGGGAGAATTTACTTATTTCTGGGTGAATTTATTCCTCTTCGGGCATTTTTCTTAGTGCTAGGCATCTCTCAATTGAGAAGTTTGTTGAATTGATCATTGTCAGGTCATTTTTCTTTAGTTGGGCATATTCCTTTTCCCCCAGGTCATTTTTCTCTGATGCCAAGAATCTAAACTCACCCCAAGTCATTTTTATCTGATGACAGGTGTCAAAACTCCCCTCAAGTTGTTTTTCTCTGACGTCGATTACCTAAACTCATCCTGGAAATTTTTCTATATCATTGAGTGACTTAATATGTCCATTGAACATTCCTTTATAGTTGGACATCCTCATTTATCTCCCTGGTAAATTAACTGGTTCTCATAGTTTCGGAACTTAATTGGCATTGGTTTGGAAACCACAAATGTCTCAAACCAAGCAGTTAAAAAACAAAATAATAGAGAATCAAATTAATTCCGAAAAAGTATTAGTTTTGATGAAATGGTTAGGACGTAGGCCCATTGTTTATGAATTATATGGTATCAGAGAAGGTTCACTAGAGACCTTGAAGAAGTTGAAATTGGAAAAGCCTTGAATAGGAAGAAGTTAGAAGAGTTGAGAGACTTCAATAGGTAGATCCAAGAAGAAAGTTAGTATTGGAGGAAAAGAGAAGATGAGCTAGATATAGAGATTTACAAGCACCATAACTCCTTCATCTCCATGAGGGAATAATTAGACAAGAGAATATTGCATCTCTTGGATTTGGGCGAGAAATTTGTTGAGTTGGATAATTAGCAGCAGGAGAGGTTCAATGAGGTCAATACTCGCCTATACTAGGAATTGGAAATGAAGGAAGAGGCCTTGAAGAAGCTAGAAGAAACTTTTCAAGAGACCAAGCAAGTAGTTTCCATTTCCACTATCGAAGCTAATACCATTATGAAGGAATCCATATTAAACTCACCTTCTAAGACCCTTTATCAAGAAACCTTTGGTGACTTTGAGAAGTGCACTAGAGGAATTAGTTCCAATATCATGAGGAAAATGGGTTATTATGGACAAGGGATAGGCAAGGAAGGACAAGGGATTTTGATTCCCATTGTATCTCATCAAATGCCCAAGCATGGAGGCCTAGGATTCAATGGACAAGAAGACATCAAAAGTGTAACTCAAACCATCTTCGTCAAGGAAAGAGGATCTGGAAAAGAATCCATGTGCAGGAAGCCACTCAAATATGCTTGTATAATATTTGAAGAGTGAAACAAAGAGATTATTCCACCATCCATATTCGCTCCAGCCCTTGGGGGACCAAGCAACCAATTTGGCAAGAATTTTCACAGACTAAAAAGGTAAGTCTTAATTTATTTATGTTGCAAGAAAAGGGGTCATAAGGATAGTGATTCTTGGAAATCTAGATGGACAATAATCCCATGAAGGAACTATTTCCAATACTACATATTGACTGGACATTAGGAGGCCAAATGTTGGAGGCTTCACTTGGAACTCCATCCCAAGAACCAAACAACAAAGAAGAAAAATTGGAGTGTTAAGGTCATGGAGAAATAATAGTTTTTTTCACTTGCATCCCAAGGAGAAATGGTTTTCAAATGACCTATTGCAACAATCAATTTCATCCAATGTCATGAGAAGGACAGTAAGGCTATGCCAAAGGAAACCCCTACTTAGCTCTTATCTTCCATCCTACAACAAAGGCATCCTTTCTTTGAGATTTTCTGGAATTTGGTTCATTATAGGAAAATAAATTGAGGGAGTTGAAGAATTTGGGCACCAAAATCATGCAAATGGGGAGTTGTGATATGAATTGGATCTTCACTCAAAACATTTTGTAAAAATTGTAATGGACTTGTAATTATTTTTTTCATTCAATTTTGTCCTTTTTGAAATTTTTTTAAGTGGAAACAAACCATGTGACCATTTTCCTTCCAAAGGCACCATATTAAAATAATGAAGGCTATAGAGAAGAGGGAAACAAAGGGAGACAAGGAGAACTTGGGAAGTTTGTAGAGATGAGAGCTCAAAGAGTGTAGCATGCTTAAAGATCGGTGGACGAAGGGGTCAATGAGCCTATCCAAAATGAGCGAAGGCATATTTGAGCCATGGAAATCTACATTTATTTTCATGAGTAACAATGCATGAGTTTTATGGGCATGCATAGCTCACCCATTGTAATGAAATTCCCAAGAAAAATAAATATCTATTATTTATACTCTGTGGGTGTAATTTTCTCTATGGAGTTATATTGTGGTTCTAGTTTGAGTTTTATTGCTTGTTAATTTTGTTATGGTCAGTCGATGCAAGATTCATTATCTCAACCCTCTATGAGTTTCATTTTGTTTTATTGATTGAGGTTCCACTCACCCACAAATTGTATTCACTCCTCTAGGCATTTTATTTTGTTGTTGGGTGAATTTACTTATGCCTAAGCGAATTTATACCTCTCTGGGATTTTTTCTTAGTGTTGGGAATATCAATTGATAAGTTGGTTGAAGTTAATCATTTTTCAGGTCATTTTTCTTTATATGGGAATCTTGTTTACCCCCCAAGTCATTTTCTCTAATGTCGAGAGTCTAATCTCACCCCAAGTCATTTTTCTCTGATGTTGGGTGTCCAAATTTTCCATGGGTTGTTTTTCTCTAATTTCAATTGCCTAAACTCATCCTGGGAAGTTTTCTATATTATTGAGTGACTTAATTTATCCACTGAACATTCCTTTATAGCTAGACATCCTCATTTATCTCACTAGTAAACTAACTAGTTCCTACAGTTTGGGAACTTAGTTGGCATTGATTTGGAAACCAAAAATGATGCAAACCAAGCAGTTAACAAACCAAATAACAAAGAAGAAAATGCATTCCACAAAAGTACCATTGTTCATAAAATAGTGAGGCCATATTCCCACCATTTATGGATCAGTGTAAGAACCACCTCAATCGGAGTTCGTATGTGAAATTTATGCCTCTCGCAATTTTACCTACCATATTGATCACCATGGTGCAAGTGGATACCACATCAGTCCCCATTAATTATATGTGTGGGGATACCCATTTAGTTCATTTTATAGAACATTCTATAAGGTCCAAACCTGATCACTAATTGAGAGTTAAGGAAGTCAATACCCTAAAACTAAATGGCTATTAGGTTATGTTGAGTACCAGGCCTCTAGGAGGACAAGGGGTTCCATTATTTAGAATTGGATTTTGTTAGATATTTGAGAAGAGAACCTACGAGTGGTTTTGTGAGAGAAAAATGGAGGAGAGATTCTATAGAAGCCATACAATATGCCACAATGTCAAAGGAAACTCCATGGAGAGTGCCTCTTTAATTTACCTACATTTGAAGAAAAGAGAGCAAAGCGTCGTCACCTTCTAGCTAGGTTTTCTCCCGTATTGGGTTTCCTACAACATATCTCGTGTTTATTTGTGGATGGTGTTTGTATTTAGTTTTGTCCTGTATATTTCACATTTCAACTATTTCATACATTTTAAGCAAACAATTAATAATTAAAGAATCTAAGATCTAAAGGAAATGAACCTTCATAGTAAAGATTTTAGTATTTTGTTAGCTTTGTTGTGACAAATTGTTCCAGTGACAGTTTACATATCATATTAGTATCATATCATGTTTATTTTGGGTATTTGTGGGAATTTGCAATATCCAGGAATTGGCTTAAATATAAGTCATAGAAATCCTAGTCGTGGTAGACAAGTATGTTCATAACAACCCTCGAGATCCATCATAAGAGAGATTTGCAAGGTTGGAATCATAATGTTGTGGATATCAGACACAATATTAACCTCCTCATGGAATATCTACCAAGCAAACTCATACCATTCAAAGAGGTTGGAGGCTCTAATTAAGATATTGAATCAAAGGGGAAATCGGGAGATAACAAAGACCCATAAAAGGAGTCATAGAAATAACCCAAGAAAGAACAATTGAGTTCTAGTACCATAAATACTTCACAATATTTATTCAATATGGAAGCAAAAGTGGACATAAATCCATATCAAGGTGATATGGATGCATTACAACTAAATCATTTATTGCAACAACTAGAAGTTTATTTCAATGTTCACCATATAGATGAAGAACAAAAGATATCATTTTCCAAACTAAAGTTAGAGGCCCATGATTTAACCTGGTGGGAAATCCATAAGAAAACACTTAGGTTGGATGGGGATCTTCTAGTAACTAGGTGGGAGGAATTCAAAGCCCTCATTAAGTCCCAGTTCTATTCTATTGGATATGTAGAAAACCAATGGATTTGTTGGAATTACTTCAAGCAAAAGAAGGGGTAGAGTGTACAGGAGCACACCACCGAGTTAAAAAATAGGATTATCATGTTGCGAATCTCTCTCAAGAATCCAGATGTACTCCTCAAGTATCTGGGGGGTCTACATAGTAATCTATGAAAGAAAGTTATTATTTTCAAGACAAGGAAAATGTGCAAGGCATGCATATAGGAACAATATCTAGAAAACATAAGCATGAGAAAGTGAATCCAACTGGTTCCAAGAAGAAAGATCACTAGGAAGCTTCCAATGAGGGGAGGATAAGAATACGACAACCACTACACATTAGTGCAAGGATCCAACAACCCTTGTCACCATTACAATATTGATGGGCACACTGAGGAGAAGTGTTGGAAACTACATCCATAGTTGAACCCGAAGAATTGCAAGAAGGATGAATGAAAAAGAATATTCTAGCCATATATTCTAGCAATTAGATTTAAAGAAACTTCGATGTGAATGAGAATATTGTCTAGACATCAGTGCAGAAGGAGGTGAATCTGGGTATCCTTCATCACTGTGGAGAGAAAGAGATAACCAAGATCTTCCACATAAAGATTCAAGTCAAGAAGACGAAGATAAAGGTTATGTTTTAATCTGGTTCATAGGCTAACATCATAGTAGTGTATCTAGTCATCAAGCTTGGATTGGAGTTTCATTATCATATTATCCCCTATCCATTGAGTTGAGTAAACAAGTATGTAGAGATCAAGGTAACAAAAAAATGTAATATTAAGTTTGATGTAAGTGTAGACTTTATTGATGAAGTGGTGTTGGATGTAGTACCCCTATATGTGTGTGGTGTAGTGTTTGGGAGCCCCTACATGTATATGAGGGATGCATTATTCATGAGAAGAGACAACCAATACCTCATAATCAAGGATGAGAATTCCTACATCATCAATGCACATAAAAGTAAGTCAAATATCTCACTGGTAAGTTCCAACGAAGCCAAGAAGTTGATTAGTTACAGTAAGAAATATTTTTCACTTATCTTAAAGAAAATTAGTCTAATGATGATTCAATAAGAGTAAGGAAATATCTGGAGTGGTGTACTAAAGAGATGAAACATCAGTTGGAGGAATTTCTACAAGAATACAAAGGAGTGTTCTAGGAGCCTAAAGGGGTACCACCCAAGAGGGAAGTGAAGCATGAAATATAGTTATTTCCAAACTCCCCAATTTTGAATATTGGGAAATATAGACAGTCCATTCTAGAAGAAAATAAAGTGAAGAAGCATTTTCAATAGTTGTTGGAGTAGGGCATGATTCGACCAAGAACCTCAACTTATATATTACCTATCATAATTGTATCGAAGAAGGATGGGACTTGGAACATGTGTATTGACTACAGAGCATTGAACATGATTACAATAAACAATTGGTACCATTTGTCAAGGATTAATGATTTATTTGGATAATATATTGTTTTATAGTGCTACCCAAGAGGAGCACATCTCACATCTCATGTAGGTGTTAGAGACTCTGAAGAAGCACCAAATATTGGCTAACCTCAAGAAATTTGAGTTTTCTCTGCAATGTTTGGTGTATTTGGGGTATGTGATCGATGGAGGAGAGGTCAATATAGATCCCATAAAGTTGGAGGCCATCGTGAAATGACCAATTCCTACAAATTTCACTAAAGTTAGGAGCTTTGGGGGGTAATTATAGTACTTTTAGAAGTTCATACCTTCATTTTCAACAATAGTTTCACCACTCCAAGACAATAAAAATGAGTGGTAAGAGTTTCCAGTGGGGGAAGAATCAACATAAGGATTTCAATGATATAAAAAAAATGTTAGTCAAGCACCAATTCTTGCATTACCAAACTAGAAAATGCCTTTCAAAGTGGATACATATGCAAGTGGGTATCTCATGGGAGAAGTTTTGATGTAAGGAGGAAGGCCTATATGCTATCATTCTAAAATATTTCATGGGGTAGTTCTCAACTACCCCACCTATGAAAAGGAACTCTATTCCCTGGTTCAAGTTGTCAAGAAGTGAAAGAACTATCTGATGGGAAAGGATACCATCATCCATACAAATCACCAACCACTATAGTATTTGCAATCTTGGAGTAAGATACAACAAACCAGTCATTACAATTGGATGGGGTTTTCACAACAATTTCATCTAGTCATAAAGTATAAGAAGGAAAGCACAAATAGGTTGTAAGACATGGTTTCAAGGCCACCCACATCCAATATTACAACTTTGGGAACTTTGATGAACACATATTCTTTTACCCATGATGCATACAAAGAGACATACATAGAAGATAAGGACTTCAAGGAGGTGTTTCAACAACGACAAGGCCATATTTATATAAAAGAAGGCAATGAAAATATTGATTATCATTTCCATAATGGGAAGCTCAACAAGATTTCGATCCCTAAAGGTGAATTCCTACAGCTCATCAAAGAGGCTCACACCCCCAAGGTCGCAAGATATTTTGGTTTTGGCAAGACAATTGCCAACTTATAGAGGTATGTGTATTGGCCCAGAATGCAAGAATATATAGCATGGTATATTAAAAGATGTATACTTTGTTGTACTATAGATCCCAATAACAAGAATCAATTTCTATACCATCCCTCACCACTCAACCTTGGGAAATCATTTTCATGGATTTTGTGGGAGGTTTACCAACAACTAGAAAGGGACATGACTATATATTTGTGGTAGTTGACAAGTTCGAGAAGATGTGCATTCTCGTGCCTTGTAAAAACACCACCAAAGGAAAAGAATAAAAAAACATGTTCTTTGAATAGTTCTAGGTGCACTTTGGGATACCAAGTAGCATCATCTCAAACAGGGATACCAAATTTCTCAATACATTTTTTACTACATTATGGAAGAATATGGACACTAAGTTGAATACATCTACAACATTGCATCCATAGACAGATGGAAAAACAAAAATAGTCAATAGGACTTTGGTGCAACTTTTAAGGGGTTATAATCAGAAGCATCTGAATACCTAGGATGAAAATTTGGTCTACATAAAACACTCTTATAATAGATTAGACCACACTTCTACTGGTAAGTCACCTTTGAAACTTGCTTTGGATATTTTCCACCTTCACCTTTGGATGTTGTATATAGAAAAAAAAAAAAGGATGAGTGAGGGAGTACCTCACAAGAGATGCATTGAGAGAAGAAAAAATTGTTCAGAATATTAGGAAAATCCATTTTCAAGTACAGTAGATGATGAAGAAGTCATAAGAAAAATACAAGTCCGGACATGATCAACATAGAACCAAGAAGTCATTCAAAGTGTGAGACATAGTTTGGTTATATATGAAAAAAGAGAGACTACACGGTCCTGGTAAGAATATCAAGGCTCTATGATATGAACATTTTGATATATTGGAGAGGTGGGAGATAACACCTACATACTTAGCTTACTCCCATACAGGTGCATTTACTTAGTAGTGAATGTGTATAATCTCAAACTTTATGATCCTTCCATGTTGGATTAGGAAGAGGAGAAGGTCCTACCTTCCATAAAGTAATGAGCACCATATGCTCAGGTGCATTTGGCAGAGGACACATTTTTTCAAAAGTGGTCCAAAACTACAAGACATGGGCAACATGACCTTTGGTAGATTGGGTTCAAAGGAAAAATTCCAAGCAAAGCAAAGTGGTACTCCAAGGAAAAGGTAGAGGAAAAATTTCCTTACCTCATTCAATAAATATTTTGGGGACCAAAAGCCTCCGTAAATGGAGAGGTATGATATATTTTGTATCATTATATTATTTTTCATCTATATTGATGCTTTATGTGTGAAAAACATTAGAGGAATCAACTTGTAGATCCATTTTAGTGTTTGGTCCCCATTTGGAAATTTGTGTCTAAAACAACATATGAAATATTCTAGATCCATTTTGAGGCATCAAGTGACACTTTTTTGTGGTCAAACCCTTATTATAAATAAATAATCTATATTCTACACATCGATACCTTTCCAACTATGCAAGAATCGCCTCATTTGAAGTTCATATGTGAAAGTTACACCTCTTGCAAGTTTATCTACTATATTGATCACCATGGTGTATATGGATGACATGTCAACCCCCTTTACTTAAACGTGTGGGGCTAGCCACATAGTGGATTTTCTAGAACATTATAGAAGGTCCAAGCCTAATCACTAATTAAGTATTGAGGAAGTCAATACCCTAACCCTAGACAACTATCAAGCTATTTTGAATATCGGGCCATTAAGAGGAGAAGGGGTTCCATTCTTTATCATTGTATTTTGTTCTATAGTTGAGAAAATCACCTAGGAGTGGTGTTGTGAGAGAAAAATAGAGGATAAGATCTTTTGTAGCATCCATATAGGTCATAGTGTCAAAGGAAACTCCACAGAGAGTGCCTCTCACTTTGTACTTGCCTTTGTAGAAAACAGAGCATAGTGGCCTCACCTTCTACTTGGGTTTTCTCTCGTATTAGATTTCCCAAGTCATATCTTGTGTTTATTTATAGATGGTGTGTGTATTTATTTGTGTTCTCTATTTTTTTCATTTCATCTATTTCATACTTTAAGCAGAAAACTAGCAATTAAAGAATCTGGTATCTAAAGGAAATTAACCTTCATAGTAAATATTTCAATATCTTGTCCCCGCGGTGTAGGAAAGTCGATGACAGAGTGTGTTGTTAAAAAAGTATGTGATGTTAAAGTCACTGGTTCGAAACCCACGGGAACAAAAAATCTAGCCATGTTAATGGTTGATGTGGCTCAGGCCGGGTGCGATCCCCGGGTGATTTTGATGGCTTAGATGCCCCTGAGTCATGGTTTCTTAGCCACAGGTTAGTCCCACATGTCATGAACAAACTAACAAACAAACAAAAAAATATTTCAATATCTTGTTAGATTTGTTTGACGAATTGTTCCAGTGGATATTCATAGAAGTTTACATATCATTTTTTTCAAAAAATACTATTGAAATACATAATGTTTATATTTTTGGTAATGTTGTATGAAATAATAATGGAAAACAAAGTGTCGAGTTAATTTCGGGATCGATTGGGAACACACATCTAATAATGTTTTTCACAGTAGGATAGAAAATAAAACCAGATAAGATCTGCAATGTATTTCCATTCAAGTAAAATTATTTACAATGTTTAAGGCACAATAATCATTCACAAGTATAACAAATAATCATCATGTGCATTTCAAAGGATATCAAGGGAGAGGTTCGCTCTTAATCACCATGAGTAATTACTCATGTCTGCGATAATTTTAGGAGAAGGAAAATTTAAAATCAGAAGTTAACGACTAATGCAAACATTGACAATGGCCAGTGAACTATTATGTCAATTTATACACTAAATTAGAAAGAAATAGTTTTATTTTTTCAAATTACAACATCGCTACATTTTTTCTTCTTCAAATTTGAGTGTTTATATTTTTTTCACCAAAATGGACTTTCTACAACCACTATGAGGAAGATGTGTAATTCCTTTCATGCTCAACATGGAGTTGGCACGTGACATTTAAAAATAATAATTGTAACAAAAAAATATTTCAATGTCAGCCATAAATAAAAAATATTTCATGATCCACCTTAATTAAAATAATTCTATATCAACTTTAGAGAGAGAGAGAGAGAGAGAGAGAGAGAGTAATTCAAGGTGAGAGAGAGAGAGAGAGAGAGAGTAATTCAAGGTAAAACAATTATCATTCCATTTATACATGCATTATATATATATATATATATATATATATATATATATATATATATATATATATATATATATATATATATATAACAATTGAAACTAAAAAAAATATATTATGGTTCAAACATTTGAATGATGCATTGCTCAATATGAGGGATATGTGTAATTCCTTCCCTTCTCAACATGGAGTTGACACGTGGAATTTAAAAAAATATTAATAACAAAAAATATTTCAATGTTGACCACAAAAAAATATTTCAAGATCCACCTCAAGTAAAATAATTGTATATCAACTTTATATATAGAAAGAGACTGAAATAGAGTGAAAGTAATTGAAAGTAAAAAAATTATTATTCATGTGCTTTATACTTCTTAGTATGATGGATATGTTTGATTCCTTAAGTTCTTAACATGGAGTTGATAGGTGGTATTTAGAAAAACATTAGCTAGAAAATATTCAATGTTGGTCATAAATAAATTATTT
>SNQJ01S0000182.1:34163-47601 GCA_010110895.2 Picea sitchensis
AGAGAGAGAGAGAGAGAGAAATTAAAAGTAAAAAATAGTATGGTTAACATATCTGGTAGGTGCCCCTAGGGGAAACTCAATTGTCAAGTGTCGTGAAAATGAAGTTCCATGAGGTTTCGAGTTCAACTCCCCCCGACTTACAATGTGTGCCACGTAAGTGGCATCGTGGGCACACCTGGAGGTTATAGTGGTAGCAGTTGGATAACATGGCCACGTGTAATGCAAGCATGTGCCCAACTAGTTGTTGATTCCGCCAGACACACAAAAAAAAAACATATCTGGTAGGTGGTGGCAAAGTCAGGATATTTCTCATAGAAGTGGGTCCATTAGGAGGTCTCGTGGTCGCAAGAGTCTAGTACCATGGTGAGTGTCGTGACTGGAGGTCGGTTGAGGAAATCAATGACCCAATTGGTACTTCATGTCTTTTACTTGATGTTGAGGTGGAACTATTGGAAGTATGTGGCCAACTTTTGATGGTGGTGATTATGCAATTTTCCTTGTGTCTGCATGAACTTTAGCAGCTTATTATCAGTGTGGATGAATGTCTCCTTCTCGAGAATATAATGCCTCCACTGGCAGCAGGCTGGCATAATGGAGTACATTTCTTTGTCGTAAGTAGGGAACTTATGGATGACATATGATAGTGTTTCACTATGATAGGCCATGGGATAGCCATGTTGAGTGATAACTGTGCCCACAACATAGTCTAAAGCATATGTCTCGATCTCAAATGGTTGTTGCAGGTCAGGTAATGAAAGCACTGGGGCTGAGCACAAACATTGCTTCAAACCATTGAACGCTTGTTGTTGGGACAAGCCCCACATGAGATTTTCCTTACCACCACCCGTGGTTACTTGGCTAAGGGCCCATGAAATATGGGAGAATCCCAACACGAACCTGTGATAGAAATTGGCAAGGCCTAAGAAGATTTGAAGCTCATTGAGCATGGTTGGGGTTGTCCAGTCATGGATGACTTGGATCTTGGATGGATCCATGTGCACATCATGCTCATCAACAATGTATCCTATGTATTGGACCATGTCCATGCGGAAGGATTATTTTTCCAATTTGGCATATATCTTTTGTTGTCATAGGGTGTGCAAAACGTGTTGAATATGTTGAAAGGGTCCCGCCCAAGTCTAATTGTATATGAGGATGTTATCCAAATACACCACTATAAAATAATTGGTGAAAGGCCACAAGATATCATCCATTATCCTCATGAAAGTTGTTGGGGAATTTGTCAAACTAAAGGGAATGACCAACCATTCAAAAAGATCTTCTTTTGATTGAAGGAATTATTCCATACATATGTCTTCTCTATTGGGACCTGATTGTAGCCAGACTTCAGATCAATATTAATGAAGTATATGTCCCCCTTGAGATGATCAAGGAGATCGTCGATTTGGGGAATCAAGTACCAGTTCCGGACTATGATTTTATTTAGGGCCCAATAATCAATGAAAAATCGCCAGGTCCCGTCTTTCTTCTGCACCAGCACGATTGGGCTTCCACAAGGTGATAATATGGGTCAGATGTTCCCCTTGTGGAGAAATTTTTAGATCTGCTACTTGATATCCTCATTTTCTACTAGAGAGAGGCGATAGAATGGACCATTAGGTAGTGATGCGCAAGGGGTTAGATCGATGAAATGATTGATCTGACATTGAAGAGGTGCCCTAGTAGGTGAGGAGAAGATGTATTTGTATTTTTCCACGACTTAATCCACTTGATTCTGTTGCATGGAGAGGTTGGACGTGGAGGCCTTGGATGTGGTTGCAATCTTTCTCTCACTCCGAGAGTGAATCACAAAGAAGAAAAAAATTTCGGTCTGAGAGATGACCTTCCTGTTGGTATTATGGTAGTTGCGGGAGGTATTAAACTCCATGCATAACCTTTGGCTAAGAATAGAATATTCCATAAGCAAGAGAAACCCTGAACATATGTGTAGAAACCCTAGAATACAAGTCGGCTCAGTAAAAGAATTAATAATAAAGTATTATATTCTATAAGTACAAGTCATCCTAGACAAGTGACAAGAACCAATTTAAATAGAGGGCACTTGAGCTCATTTGTACTCACTCACTTCACTTACTCTCTCAGTCAAGTCTAGCAAAATTTTGGAAGGTACATCTTTTGGGGTAATTCTTTGTCTCTCTCTCTCTAGTGCTATCTAGCTTGAGATATGTGCCCTATATTATAATATCTTTTGGTGATATTCTTGGTGATGTCTTGGAATATATTGGTGGTATTCTTGGTGAAGTCTTGGAAGAAGTGCAATTGCAACTGTTGGAGTTGAGTAGTGTTCTTGTTCTATGTTTTTTGTATTTTCTGTCTGGTGCGCTATCTTTGGAGAAAGATGCACTCTCTTGGTTATTTGTTGGTTCTAGTGTTGCTTCCGAAATCATTCTATCTAGAAAAGGTTATGGTGATCAGGGGTGGTTGTGTGCCTATGGTTGGGTGACAATATTGTGATATTTTCTATGGTTAAATGAGCACATCGAATATTTTAACAAGTTATGGGCCCACACTACCTTCAAAATATTCTAACTGTTGGAAGGTAGAGCGAGAGTTCTTTGTCAAGATTGTTGTAGCACCAGTTGCAACTGCAACTAGGGTTTTTGATTTTTTAGCTGCACTAAACCCCAACCTAACTATTTGGGCACTTCAAGTGAGACATTTTACATAATTCTTGGACATTCTAGTGTGTCCTAGCCTAGTGCACCCTCTGGTGTCTTCATCCAGTAAAAATGTCAAGTTTGAGTTTTTGGTCAAAGTCAAAAGTTGATTGGTTAAAGTCAAAGTCAAAGGTTGAATTTTGGTCAAAATCACTTTTTTGGTCAAAGTTGATATTTCAGGTTTCCTATCTTGTTCTAATCATTGAACCTTTTTTATTCAGTTTCTAACCTCTTCTTGTCAAGATGGTGTCTAGTTTCATATTAGAAGATAAGTTGAATAATGCTGGAAATTTCAAAGGTATGCACTTGTATGTGCTTTTCATGTTATATCATCCAACAAAGCATGAGTGTGTTTTGTAGGGAATGTACAAGAGACCTTGTCCAAGAAATGATCTTGGATTTAGTACATTCATAGGAACAAAAAGTTGAGGCTATAGGTTCTAGGTTTGATTGATCAAATTGTTAAGTTTCAATTTGCACATATCAAGTTTGATAGTTATTATAGTAAAAGTAAACACTATAGTTGTGACAACAAACTTTGAAAGGTTATATTACTGTTAAGCATACTTGGTTGCATGTAAGTACTATTGATGTATATGCCTATTGCACTTGTTTGATGAACTAAATTCTCCTCTAGGAGATATCTCTTGTTTTTCTCTTGGGTAGGTCACCTTGGTAACTATATGATTACTACCATCCTTGTTACCATATATATGTTCTTATGAAAACATTATTGGAAAAAAAAATCTCTTGTTGTTCTTGTTCTGGGAAGGTCACGGGAGATAGATCTAATAAGTATCTATAGTGACAGTTTCAAACATGGAGAAGATGAATCCATCAAGTCGTGAGGCAGGTAATCTCACCAAATACCAATTCTAAAGGAAGCATGTAAAGAAAAGGATTTTTGGATATCGTTCATTTAGATGTGTGTGGACTAATGTCAACCTCATCACTAAGCGAAAGATAATTTAGATCTTGAGGTTCAATAATGAAGGAGAGTACACCTCCAAGAAGCTCATTTCCTTTTGTAAAGTAGTCGGGATTAGGAGGGAGATAACTATCCCATATAATCCTCAACAGAATGGTGTGGAAGAAAGGAGGAACCATTCCATTGAATAATTTTCTAATGCAATGATGAATGACCAGAATCTATCCATGTTTATATGGGGAGAAGCATCTATGACATCCATATATGTTCATAATATAAATCCTCATCGTAAATTGAAGAACGTGACTCTAGAAGAATATTTCTCCATAAAGAAGCCAAGTGTTGAACACTTGAGGATATTTGGTTGTCTTGTCTATATTCATGTTCCCAAGGACAAAAGGAAGAAGTAAGAACCATCAAGAAAGAATGGAATATTCATTGGATATAGTGAGACATCAAAGGATTACAGAATCTATGTCCCAGGTCAATAGAAGGTTGAAATTAGCAGGGACGTGACTTTTGATGAGAACGTTTCCTTTAGGAAATCCATAGAAGATTCCATGGATTCCAACGATGAAGAAGAACATGAAGGTACCAAGGAAGAAATTACATAACATCTCAATGCATAACCTTCCACCTTTGAATAAGTAGTCAAGAAGAAGAATGGAAGGAAGATATGATGGAAGAATATCAATCCATCATGATGTATGGGAAATTGTTCCTATACCTGAAGGAAAGTCTGTAAAGTATCGATAAATACAAGGAGATATTCGTGGCTAGAAGCTTCTCCCAGTAGGAGGGAGAAGACTACGATGAGACGTTTGCTCCAGTTTCTAGATACACCTCTATTAGAGACATCATATCTCTTGCAGCATCTATGGGTTGGAGTTTACATCAGATGGATGTAAAGACTAGTTTTCTCAATGGAGTGATTGAGAAATAAGTATACATAGAGTAACCTCAAGGTTTTGAGGTACACCCGAGAGAAACCCATGTATTCATATTAAAGAAGGCCTTGTGTGGACTCAAGCAAGCTCCAAGAGCTTGGTATGCACAGATTGAAAGTTACTTGACGAGACTTGGATTTTCAAAGAGCTATGTTGATCCAAACCTTTATTACAAGGTTGTGAATGATGCACATGTGATCCTGATACTATATGTTGATGATTTTTTCTTGACAAGTGAAGAACCCTTCATTATTTAGTGTAAGAGGGAGCTAGCCTATGAATTCGATATGAAGGATCTTGGTCTCATCCATTATTATTTGGGACAAGAAGTATGGAAAAAACATGGTGAAATCTTCCTAGGGAAAGGGAAGTATGTTGTAAATATTATTTATAAGTTTGGGATGATGGATTTCAAATCCATGGAAAATCCCATGGTGACATATCTGAGGAATTTGAGAGACTCTGATTCCGGTCTAGTAGACTCGTCCCTATACTGAAAGTTGATTGTTTCATTGATGTATTTGGTTAATACCCAACCAGACATTTACTTTGTTGTGAACACGTTGAGATAGTTCTAGGTGGAACCTAGACATGAGAATTGGATAGTTGTAAAGCACATTTTGAGATATCTTCGTAGGATGCTAAATTATGGTTTGAGATATGCCTCAAACAATGATGTACAACTGCATGGAATTATTGATTCAGATTGGGAAGGGAGTGAAGATCATAGCAAGAGTACTTATAGTATATGTTTCAATTTGGAATCGGCTATGATATCATGGGAAAGAAGGAAACAAAAGTCTATCACACTCAGCACTGTAGAAGTAGATTATATTGCAACTTGTGATGCTTGTACGAAAGAAGTATTGCTCCATAAGATGGTTTCTAGACTATCTGATCAGTTGTTGGATTTGATTGTGATATATTGTGGTAATCAAAGATGTGTGAATCTTTCAGAGAACTCTGTGTTCCATGATAGGTCAAAGCAAGATGATATCAAGTACTATTTTCTTCGTTATAAATTCCAGATGGGAGAAGTGATTCTCCAGTACATCTCCACTGATGAGCAAATATTTGATATTTTTTACGAAGCCATTGTCCAAGATAATGTTTACATACTTGAGGGACAATCTAGGACTCATGGAGATTGATCCCTTGGTTGAAAGAGAGGAGATGACTTCCTCAGATGGGAGGGAGTGTTGATATATGGAATCATGGATAATCAGTGTGTTGGTGGAGAGACATTCTCCCTATGGAGAATGCTCCAGGTTGACAGATTGTTGATTTGTATCATGCTAGTACAACTTAGATATGATGCTTCATCATCATGCTAGTACATCTTAGATATGATACAAATGTATTGATATGTATCATGATAGAAAAAATTAGATATGATGCTTCAACATCATGCTAGTACATCTTAGATATGATGCATTAGCATCATGCTAGGACATCTTAGATATGATGCATTAGCATCATGCTAGTACATCTTAGAGATGATGCATGTGTCTCAGTCGCATCATGGTAATACATATTAGATATAATGCAGTAGCATCATGCTAGTACACCTTAGAGATTATGAAGATGACTCACATCATGCCAGTACAACTTAGATATGGTGCATTGACACCATGCTAGTACAGCTTAGAGATGACACACATCATTCCAGTACAACTTAGATATGATGCATTCTCATCATGCTAGTACAACTGAGAGATGATGTAGACAATACTCCAAATCATGTTAGTATATATTATATATGATGCATTCACATCATGCTAGTACGACTTATAGATGACACAGTGGAGAAGACAGTTCTTGTAGCCCATTGTGTGGCACTCAACATCTGTTGGGACAATCATTCTTCTAGGACATATGTCTGGATTAGATGAATGGTCCTTGTATCACTATGTTGAGTGAGTGACTTATGCGAGACACTTTTTTGAGTGCTCTAAGTCCAGCACATGAATTATTCAACATCATGCCCAATTACTCAGATGGAGTATGGCCTCAAGAGATGATACATGCAATGATATGATTTTATGCCAGGAGATTGTTGTACTGCATGGTGATAGCTTGTGTAGCTATTAGTTGATTGCAGTGGATATTGTATGTCTCTGACAATAGATATGTACTACTGTGGTGGATGTGTTTCACAGGTAGTGACTATGTGTCACTAGATAGTAGTTGTGCACTACTAGGAGTGGTTGTGTACCATTGGATAGTAGGTGTGTACTACTATGGATCGACATTGTTGTGATCTATTAGATTGTATGTTAGTAACTATGTACTACTATTGGATTTCCATGGAGATTACCATTAGTGCTGAAATTTTTTCCTTGGCTGGTGTGCCAACCAGTGGTGTTGGAGGTGATTTCCAGCTAGATGGATAGTGATGATGATGCTCGTGACTTTATCTACGTGATCATGAGATAGCCTGTGTGTCTATTATTACACTACCTATAGAATGGTCTATAAGACTATGTGATCCTTGTACATACCATGTGAAATGGATGGATGTGCTTGATACCATTACAGTTAATACCTCCCTAGCTAGAATGGAGTGTTGGTATTATGGTAGCTGCAGGAGGTATTAACCTCCATGTGTAACCTTTGTCTAAGAATAGAATGTTATAGAAGCAAGAGAAACCCTAAACAAATGTGTAGAAAACTTAGAAGACAAGTCGGCTTAGTAAAAGAATTAATAATAAAGTATTAACTTCTAGAAGGAAAAGTCGGCCCATACAAGTGACAAGAAGCACTATAAATACAAGGTGCTTGAGCTCATTTGTACTCACTCACTTCATTCACTCTCTCAGTCAAGTCTAACACAAGTTTGGAGCTACAACTGCAAGTTTGGAAGGTACATCTTCTAGGGTGATTCTTGGTCTCTCTCTCTAGTGCTATCTAGCCTAAGATATGCACCCTATATTCTAGTATCTCTTGGTGATATTCTTGGTGACGTCTTGGAAGAAGTTCAACTACAACTGTTGCAATTGAGTAGTGTTCTTGTTCTGTTGTTTTCAGACTTTCTATCTGGTGCACTATCTTTGGATAAAGATGCGCTCTCTTGGTTATCTGTTGGTTCTAGTATTTCTTCTATAATCATCCTATCTATCAAAGGTTATGGTGCTCGTGTAACACTGAGTTTCTCCCAGTCTGTAAAAATAACTATATTGGCCTAGAACTATGGAAAACGCAAGGATATGAATGTTTGATTTGACGAACCTTTGTATAAAAGGTCGATGAATGTAAATGATGTTATGATTATGTGTTGCATGACTGTTGGGAGGGGGGGGTTGTGCTAAAAGAGACCACGATGGCTAATGAGAGGTGGTGGAAGGGACCTGGAATGGTTGCGTTAACTTCCACTGAGCCAGTACCGTACTGATTTTTACTTGCTCAAAGACCAAAGAAACTCTCTGACCCTGGAATGGATTTCTTGTCAGATTGGTAGGTGGGGAGGCTCCTCAAGAGTTAATGAGGGGATGGGGGTGAACCGCCCATCCATAATAGCTCCCAAACCTGACCATGGATGGGGATATTCACGCCACACACAATCTTGCATAAGAAAAGGCAAGAGGGGAAGTGTGGTAAGGGTAGAGAAAGTGCGCACGATAGAGGATCGCTCAAGAGAACTGGAAAAACTCTGAAAATATAGGGAGTTCTGAACATAGGAGAAGGAAACGTTCGTCCTGGATTATTTTTTTGTATCAGGAGAAGGATAGTAACCTTCATCCTTGACTTTCGTTGAACTGGAAGTAGGAGACTGAATCTCCAAGCATCGTGGTCTAGCTCGGGGGTGGCTAGTGGTAAATTCGTTTGGAGTCACTAAACCTACGGTTGGGTGGAAACGAGCACCCCTCTTAGCAGTTGCATCACGCCTGGTGGATCAGATAAGTATTTTGTGCCTTGTATTTTGAATTATATATCATGAATATATGCTCATTTCTATACGCCCATAATGATTTTTGTGTGGAATGATTGCCTGGTGTTTTAGACTGGAAATAATGGATGCATGTGTATACTTACATGCCATAGTTGGTTTCTGTACAAATGATTAAGTCTAGGGTATAGATTCGCTCCACCGAAAATCGTCTTGTTTGCCTAATTCTCGTAATATTCTAGGAAGGTTCCTCGAGAGTATTCTTCCCCAGGAATTACCCAATAAACCTTGGAATTGTACTGAACCTTTACCCAGAGACTCAACTAAGTTCGGGGACAATTGCCCAAGAACCATCTGAAGGCTCATCCAATCCGGGTCTAGAAACCTTATGTAAGAAAGAGTAGCTCTCTAAGGTCTTGGAGTCGTGGGAGTTTGAAGCTATGAGAGATTGAATTTTGTGATTCAAGCTCAAAAAGGATAGTGAGTCCAACTATCGAAAGAGATTACCCCATCGTTTGGTCGACAAACGGTCAGAATCCTTTCAAAAATACCCCAGATTTGTCAAGATCGATGGATCTAGAGGAGGAGAGCATGTAAGGAGGACGAATCTAAACTGTCATATCTGGAATCAATACCCAACATTCATTGGATCAGGCAAAGGTGCATGGGGTTTAAACCCTTGAAGATCTACACATTCAGAATTCAAGGTTTGGAGCAGCAAGGGATTTTGGATTCGCTGCATTGTGAACTCCCAGTTCGTGAAATCGCGCCAACCGTCGGATCTGTCGGAGCTTTATGGACCGTCGGATCAGGGGAGGCTCACCGTCGTTAATCTTATACATAAATTCCCATATCAGGAATTTGGGGATCAAAGTTTCGAAAGGTTAGGAAATTCTCTCCTGTGGATTTTCGCGAGTCGCAAAATCCCAATACGCGAAACCCCAAATCGATTTAGCATGAATGGGTTTCGGCATTTTGGCACCCGGGAAACCCAAGGGAAAGACCCCTCATCTTTTCCAGTCGCGAACTCCCGGTACGTGAAACCCCGAATCGGTTTAGCATGAATAGGTTTCGGCGTTTCGTCACCTGGGAAACCTAAGGGCAAGACCCCTCACCTTCGCCAGTCATGAAATCCTGGTACGCGAAACCTCGAATCGACTTAGCATGAATAGGTTTCAGTGTTTTGACACCCGGGAAACCCAAGGGCAAGACCCCTCATCTTCGCCAGTCACGAAATCCCAGTACATGAAACCCCAAATCGGTTTAGCGTGAATGGGTTTCGGCATTTCGGCACTGAGAAACCCAAGGGCAAGACCCCTCTTTTTCACAAGTCACGAAATCCCGGTACACGAAACCCTGACGCGCTCTGTGGAGGATCCCTAGGTCACTGGATAGGGTCTTGTGGTAGGAAGGAAGAGTCTCGAAAGAATATGGACCGTCCATTTGTAGGGATGCGTGATGAGGATCTAAAGCCATCGGGGTTTTGGAGATTGGGGAAATATAAGTGAAGACCCTGCCAAGATCCCGAAAGGCAGAATGTTCTAGGGATTCGAAAGGGAAAGGAGGAACGCTCCCATCACGATTCCCCGAATCGTGAAACCTCGAAAGAAGTTAGAGGAATGGCACTGGTTCATAGGAACATTCGTATGAAAAGTGACTGATGGGAGGAGCTAAGGATCGATTAGACCCTTTCAGGTTTCGGCATTTCGAAAGACAGAGAAAAGGGGAATGCTTGCATCGCGATTCCTCGAATCGCAAAAGCCGGAAGCGCCTTTTTGGTAAGGCCTGTGGGCATAGCCAACGATCATATGGAGGAGGATAAGGGAAGGGATGAGTGCTAGGCTCCATAGAAACTCGAGGATTTTGTCCCTCGAAGAAAAAAAAATCTTAGTTGTTGTAGTGGGTGTGTGTCAAATTGGTATCAGAGCATGGTTACAACACTTGGCCTGCTTGGGCTCATGAATGAGTTGCGCAGAAACTCCATTTGAAGTACTCTTAAAAGGAGTAACCCTCTACCTTAACCCCCTTTATCAAAAGTTGAAGTTAAGAATGAAAATTCCTATTGTGTGTATGCATTTGAAAAATATGAATTATGCGCTGATTGTGAATGAATATAATGTTGACTAACAACAAGTATTTTTCTTGCACAACAAGCAGATGATCAGCCATGGGAAACTACAGACGCATAAAATGGTGACGCACCACGAAGTGGGGGATGGCTCCCACAATAGAGACGAAGAGTCCAACGAAAGGAGACTGGTAGAGACCCCTCCAGATCTTGCTGAGACTGTGAGAAGCCTCATGGTCAAACTATAGAGCTGCAAGGCCAACAACGAGAGGTTGATAAAAGAGCTAGAGAAGCAAATGAAAATTAATGCAGTATTGCTGCAGAGTTTATCCGACATACAAAGACAATTGCAGCATGGACCTGACACCGATCACGCGGACCAACGACAGACAAAGGGAAGTCGAAGCCCACCTAGGATACATAAAAGTGGTCTTTTAAGTGGCCACACTGGGAGGAGCACCTCGAGAAACATCCACCCCAGAGATAAGGGACAAGTGTCGGACGATTCCTCTGGAAAGTGAACTACCGACTCAGAGGGATCTTCTAGTAGAATAACTAGTTCTTATTCCTGAAGAAAATGGAAGAAGTGAAATCATTCCAAAAATCATAATCTCGAAGAATTAAAGAAGGCCAAACCACCCTCTTTCGACAGTGAAATAAAGAAGGGAGAGGAAGCGGAGGCCTGACTGCTTGGACTAAAGAAGTATTTCAGAGTCCATGACTTCTCAAAAAAATTGAAGGCCCGAGTAGCACTTTCAACCTGAATGGGAAGGCTTCCATTTGGTGGGAAGACCTTAAGAACGTAAAAGGGATTCACAAAGAAGACCTATCTTGGGAACGGTTTGAAAAATACTTCAAGAAGAAGTATTTGTCGGAAAAGTATTTCGATGAAAAGACTAAAGAATTCTATGAACTCAAGCTGGGGCAACTCACCATAGAGGAATATGTCAGCAGATTCCTCGAGTTGTTGAGGTATGTACCCTATATAAAAGTAGAAAAGGAAAAGGTGCAACGATTCATCAGTGGACTACCTAAGGACTATCAGAACAGGATTGAGTTTGACGAGCCAAAGACCCTAGAAGACACTATCTGAAAGGCAAGATATTGTTATGAACAGTTGGGGCATCGAACAGAACCTCGTGAAGGCTAGAAGTAGAAGAATAGTTTGGGATTCCAGAAAAAGGGGTTTAAATCCCCAAGATTTAAAAACTATAAAAAGGACTCAAGGATGATCTTCCCAACCCGAAGTGTACACCAGCAGAATTTCCTGTCCTAGAGTAGAAATAAACCTTTTTTATATACCCCAGGAAAAATTGATAACCCAAAGAAAGAACCCTTGAAATGTTGGGGTTGTGGAGAAGAACATCTACTGAGGGACTGCCCGCACCAACAACAGAACAATCGGATAATTTACAACATTCAAGAAGCTATCACCGTCAATGACGTGGCCATGAGCGTGCCACAAATTTATGCAGCCTTGGATAATAAACAAGTTGACCACCAAGATTCAGTGGTGGAGATGGAAGGTATGATCACCAACCATCTAGTGTCTATTCTAATTGACCCTGGTTCAAATTTGAGTTATATAGCCCCTAGGGATGTTGATAAGTGTAAATTACAGCCACATAAACACACCAAGCCATGGTTAGTATAGTTAGCCACTGGCACCAAAAGAAAGGTAATGGAGGTCATACCATCTTGCTAATTCACTATGGGTGAATTCCCCACCCAAGCAACCCTTAACATATTACTCCTAGGATCATATGACCTGTTGATTAGTATAGACTGGCTAGCCACATATAAATCTAGAATGGACTGTTACCATAAAACTTTAGAATGTGTAAGTGAAGAAGGAAGAAGGATAGTCCTTCAAGGGATCCAAAAACCTATCTTGGTGAGACGAATATCATCTCTTCAAATGAGAAAGTATTGCAAAAAGGGATGTCCACTATATGTGATACATGTGTTGGAATCAGTTGAAGATGAAAAACCGAGCCTCGAAGACCACCCCACACTAAGAGAATATAGAGATGTATTTCCAGAAGAGGTACCGGGTCTACCTCTGAGAAGGGACATTGACTTCTCGATAGAACTTGCACCGGGAACAGTGCCAGTGTCTAGGACACCCTACAGGATGAGCACACCCAAGTTGGTTGAGCTTAAATTACAACTAAAAGAAATGATGGACAAAGGCTATATCCGACCCAGTGTGTCTCCATGGGGAGCACCAGTCCTGTTTGTGAAAAAGAAAGACGGTACCCTCCGACTGTGCATAGATTATAGAAAACTCAATAAGGTAACCATAAAGAACAAGTACCCCTTACCCAGGATCAATGACCTATTCAATCAATTGGAAGGTGCTTCCATCTTCTCAAAGATTGACTTGAGATATGGATACCATCAAGTTTGAATCAAGGGTGAAGAGATCCACAAAATTTCCTTCAGGACGAGATATGGTCACTATGAGTTTGTGGTAGTACCATTTGGATTAACCAATGCCCTTGCCACTTTTATGTGCCCGATGAACAATGTGCTCAGCAAATTCCTAGACAAATTTGTACTGGTTTTTATTCACGATATATTAATTTACTCCAAGAATAGAGAGGAACATGAGGAACATCTTAGACTTGTACTTCAAGTGCTAAGAGAACATCAACTCTATGCCAAATTCAGCAAGTGTGACTTTTTCCAGAAGCAAATACATTACTTGGGCCATGTCATATCTGAAGAGGGAGTAGCAGTAGACCTTGACAAGATCGGGTCTATCATGGAATGGCCTACCCCAAAGGATGTTTTAGATATCAAATCCTTTATGGGCTTAGCAGGATACTATAAGAGATTTATAAAAGGATTCTCCCAGATTGGTTGTCCAATCACTGCCCTCTAGAAGAAGGGAGCTAAATTCACGTGGACACAAGAATGTGAAGAAAG
>SNQJ01S0000182.1:61248-78151 GCA_010110895.2 Picea sitchensis
AATTTAGTACAACCTCTACTATAGTGAATAAATTTTAGTTTTCTATATTGTTTACCGTTTTTCCTTTGTACCGACTATCAACAGGTATAAGACCGGTGAACATTTTAGATTTCTATATATATTTTGTGCTTCATCAGGTTACTTCTTTATCTTTTTCCTCTTCTATTTATAAGTGAGATTCTCCCTTGATAGGAGCCTTACATGATAGACAACTTAATGTTTTTCTTACACCTCATACACATTTATTAAAATATAACTCAATTACGGGAAAGGGCCTTTGGTTTGCACCCTATTTTCATTACTGGAGCTATAAACTCTCCTTTATACAACCGAAATCGAGACAACATCTAAAAAAGTATCAAGATTTTCTTATCACTCTGTTCCTCTATGACTGTCCCTGTGACAAGACAACCTAATATTGAACTCGGACTATCAGATCAAACACATATTGCCTTGAATCTTTTTTATATTATTCTTAAAACAACCACTACTCGGGTCGAACTGGAACATTCGTGGAGCGATTGAAAGGGACATAAACATCCAGGAACAGTTGGAAGCTAGACAACAACCTAGGAATCAACCCTAGCTTCCCTTGCCAAAGGTTGACATTTCTTCCTTCTCTACCCCTTACTCACTTTCGGATGCCTGGACACTGTACTTCTGAGCCTTAAGTACAGACTCTGGAACAACAGTCACAATATGTCATAACCATTAGGGAATGCCACAAATGTGACATATCCCTTCATGGATGTCACCATGCTACATATCCATTAAGAAACAAATCAATTCCTTATAAGTCAACCAAGATTAATATCACAATGCCATTTATAAACATCTTACTAAAACATAGCCCTTAAAGAATGTCACAGGGTAACATAAACTTTTATGAACGTTGAAATGTTACGTAACAATTGAGAAACATAGCAATTCGACATAACCCAATGATGATGAACATCACAATGCGAAATAATCATTGGGGAACATCATAATCAAATATAGCCCTTGATGGACATCACAATGTGACACAACCATTGAGGAACATAGCTATTCAACATTAGTGAACCAAGATGAACATTGTAATGTGGCATTCCCATAATAAACTAGAACAACCGCATAATTAAAAGGAGTTGATGGATGTCGATTGGTGCCATTAGTTTTAAAAGGTGGGAAATGGCATCGGTTAGCATATATCAACCACTTTTAATTATGTGGTTGTGCTAGTTTATTTTTAACTATAAATTTTTGAGACTATGTCGACTTGACAAGGGGTAATGTCTAAATTCATTTATTCACTATTGGTGGCTATCCACCAATAGTATGAGATAAGCAATGCTCAATCTGCCACATTTTTCTGGTGGTTTTTCCCAATCTAATAAAAAAAACCAGTAGGGATTCTCAAGTGAGATGAAAATATGTAATCTTAGCAATTCAAAATATGCAATCTTAGCAATTCAAAACTTAGACTAATTTGGGGGATCAATTTTGTTTATCTTATTTGGAATCTGAATATCCAACACCATCTTGAATCCTAATATTGATCTTGCTTGGCTGTAATCTTGTAGGGGACCTCATATCCATCACCTCTATTGATGATAGATTCAATCATGGTTGATTCATCTCTCCCATATATCCAGAGAAGGGTTTATTCAGGGTTTGAGAGTTGAAGGAAGGTAAGTAGGTAAATAGATTAGTATTTCTTAACAATGAAGATCGATGGAATAAATTACATTACATTTGTAGTAGAAACTGAGGTGGTTCCACATTTCGTAAGAATAATATGTTGGGATGTGGTTGTGATATGGGAGTAGAAGTGTTTCCCATGGAGGCACTTTTAATAGACTCCAGGTATTTGAATATAGAAGGAAATAGCAACATTTGGATGTTTTATGCATATTACAAGGTCATCTTCCATGAACAATGAACAACTTTATGACACTCCCATTTTCTATGGGAGCAAGGAGGTACTCACCCTGAACAACAACTTTTTGATACTGTCATTCATCACACTCTTCGCTCATGGGAAGAAGAATATTTTCGTATATTGTTTAATATCATAAACCTCTGCATCCAGTTTAGCATCTTTTATTTTATTTCAATTTATTTCAGCGAATTTGATTTCACCATTTTACAAAAACCAGCACCACAATTCATAGGATTTCTTCTCGTATCATTATTCCATCTACTATATAAAGAAAACTGCATGGAGCTATACCATTCGATAGCTTTCTTTAAATATATTATTCAGTGAGTTATAATGATGGTAATTTATGTTTTTTTTGGTTATTTGAACATTATTATAGAGTGAGTTATAATCATGGTAATTTACGTTTTTTATTATTGAATATAATAATGAGTAAGTGGATTGTTTTTAGTATTTTAACTGTAATTGTAATGATAATAATAAATAGAAGTAATTTAAATGTTGAAAAGGTAAAAATGGTAAAATGTTTATTTTTCCTTATAATAAATGCTTAGATTGTTTTTGGTTCGAAGAGTAGTTATGAATTTTAATAAGATTGAATACAAGTCTTTACCAAAACTAAGTAGATCCACTTAAGGGAGGATTTTCATTACCTAATAATGGTGGCATTGAATTTTGTCTAGTATTTTTACTAAAAGAATATATTCATGGATATTTCATACTACGAGCAAAGGTGAGGTTTGATCACGACTAATGGGTGCCACATTGAACTAATTAAGATAGATATTTTTTTGTTACAAGGCCCTCAAATCCTTTCTTTTTTTGTTGGGTTGTCAAAGCTTCAGTATCATGGATATGAGAAACAAGGTGAAAGGAAGATGACACCCATCATAAATCTATGTCATTTCATAGATCATGTCCAAGCCCCTAGTCACCTTCTATGAGAAATGAGAAGTGCATGGACAAGTAGCCAAAGAAGGAGATAATAGATATTCTTGTGAAGCAGAGGGGATTTTTTGTGGAATCTTCATGTAAGTAGGCCAAGTAAGATGATCTTGATCAGATAGAGATGGAAGCCACGACCTTTTGGAAACAATCTCCAATAGTGTGGTTGTTTTTCGACTTGGAAACCAAGGTAAACAAGGATACATATCAAGTGTTTGATGAAAAAAAATTCTTATCAAATGTTTGTAGAACTACATTTTCATCAAGTTTTATGTTACAAATTTGTTATTGGTAACTCATGTGTGTTAGACATATGCAAAGAGAGTTCCAATATCATAGTAAGATTCCATATTATGGTCAAGTATCTCCCTCGGAAAATAATAATGTTGTGGGTGATTGCTACTAATTATGTGGTAAAAATTAAGTGCAAATTAGAGCATTTTCAAGGAATTTATGTGGCTTAGCATCACCTTCTCTACAATGGTAAACAAGTTGAGGACCTATCTCAGATGTTTAGCTATAATGTTTGTAATAATCCATCTCTTATTTTGGCACTACAATTACATGGAGGAGCAGTGGGGCTTGGGGTGACCACATTTTTAAAGTCAGTTTCCTTCAAGGATGTGGTCTAATCCAATCCCTCTCCTCATGTGGCTACTATCCTTACTATTCTCAATCCATATATAGCAGAGAAGTCTAAAGAGATGCCCAACACCAGAGATCCTTGAGTTGAAGGTAATTTCCTATGTTTATATGGAACATCTACAATGATTTGTTGTTTCAATGGGCTTTGGTCTTGTTCATCAAAATTGCACTAGTGGATGTACTCAAATTGTACCAAGCAATGCAAGGTATATTTATGTTCCAAAGTGTTCATTATTGTTCAGTTTATTCATCATGATGATTATAAAAAAAAAAATCAGGAGGAGCCACTAAAATGTCAATTTGGGTTCACTCACAATTTTTCCTCTCCATCTCTAGCATCTAACACTCTTTAAAGATATTGGGCATTCTCTGGGTAGATACTTAAAGTCTTTTAGACAATATGACTTTAAAACAGGCAAATTTCAATGAACTTGAGAGTTAGGAATATAAAATCACAATGTTTCATTGTGAGATATGCCAACAAACATACCATCTTCAAGACTTTTGTCCCTGAGTGTGAGCTCACTCAAAGAGGAAGAAAGGTCACCTTCCCAAGTGAAAAAACTCAAATCCATATGAGCACTTGTTCTTAGACAATGAAATTGATGAAAATGTAACCTTCACCTTTTAGAGAAGGATATCAAACTTGGACCAAAATATCATATTAAAGAATAAATCCACCCTTGAAATGGTGAGAAGAAGTAATGAATATTGGGATTTTTCCCTAGGAGGAGGTAGCTATTAATGAAGTTCCAACAAGAGGAACAAAAAGATCTTACAAATTCAACAACTCTACTTTTGATAAAAAGCCAACTTTACTTCTAAGTTCTGGAATCAAAATTCTGACTTATAATTAGTTTTGGTAAGCTTTTTGGGAAAAATAAAAAGATGTTACAAATTCAACAACTTTACTTTTGATAAAAAACCAATTTTACTTTTAAGTTTTGGAATCAAAATTCTAACTTATAATTAGTTTTGGTAAGTCTTTTTGGAAAAATAAAAAGATATTACAAATTCAACAACTCTACTTTTAAAGCCAACTTTACTTTTAAGTTCTGTAATCAAAATTCTTGCTTATAATTAGTTTTAGTAAGCCTTTTTTGAAAAATAGATTGAAGTCAAAGAAAAGAAAGGGAACTAAAGACAATCTTACACTATTTTTTACATTTTTTTAATCTTTTCAATGTTTTAGTGATATGTACTTTTTAATTATTTATCATTACTGTAATAGCATATCTAACATATAACCTCTTTACTTCGAATAATGAAAAATTATAAGTTTTTTTTTTTAAATCTTTATCAAAATTATTAAAATTTATATTGATAAATAAATAAGTATAATAAGTATAAGATATAAAGAAATTTGATGAGTAATTTAAATTAATAAGTACTTTGAGTTTCAAGAGGTTTCACGGTTTGTGCAAAAGTTTCCTATAAAATTTTACAGGGGTATTTATCCTAATAAATCTATGATCAAAACCAATCCATGCCCAACCAAAATAGTTACACCAGTGATCATAAGTGGAGCAAAGCTTCCAGGGAAGCATTTATATTTCTTTGATTTATTAGGAAAATGTTTATTTATTTTATTTTTTCAACAATCCGAGAGTTGCCAGATCATTGTGAAAATTTGTTGCGACTTCCAAGTCCCAGACTCCCAACCCTGATCTGCACTTAGATCAGCTTAACTTATTATTTTCTTTTCACTTCAAAAAAGCAATTATCTTCCAACAACATAGGCACAAAGTACTGCAACATCTCAGCACTCTGTAGAGTCTGTCGGAATTTCTCTATGTTTCGTTGTCTTTGACAAGGCCTTCTATGGAGCCAACAGCGGTTCCCACTGACACAAGAAGAGATATGAAGCTCAATGTTTGCAAAAGGTTCCACCTGAGTGTCCAGAGTTGGACTCTTTTCTGTACAATGTACATCTGCACGGGAAAGTACACCACCAATGGCCAAAAGTTCAGAGCACCCAAAATTCCCACCACGTCATTGAATAATGGAAATAAAATGGCAATGCCAGTAGTTGACACCACAAATGCAGTTCTCCAACACAGCTTGAATAGATTGACATTACAGAACCCAAATAAGGGAACGTTTACGCCGAGTCTCTTACTGATTAACATATTATTTGGCCATTTATGAGAAATCCAACCTTCAATGAATGTGAAAATCGGTTGACAAAACATCTGCAAGAGTGCAAGAGTGTGAGATGTCACAGAAATAGATTTATATGGGTAGCAGGGATGAATAGAGTTTCAATCAAGCAGAGCTGGAAAAAAAAAGGGCGAGAAAATGCTTACTTGGTATGCTCCCACCAGGTGAACCACAATGCATGCATTGGCAAAGTCAATCAGCCAGTAAGGCTCGTAGAATCCAAATCCTGTCAATAGATTACCGGGTGCATTTTCCCCAAAGGCTGCATAGCCCAGAAAACCACATAGCATATAGAAAGATGTTGTTATCATGATAGCAATCAATGTTGCTTTTTTCATAGTTCTGCTTTCTGCGGGTGGAGACTTCAAAGTATCCTGCATATTGATTCATTGGAGAGAATCAGAGTTATGCTTGCAGCTTCCTGCCTTACAAATGATTCGAATATACAAATCTAATGAAGTTTAAAATTTGAGGGAAACCTGAATTTCAAGGACTAGTGGAGAAAATGGAAATGCAAATGCAATGTCACCAAGAGCTGGTAAGATCCGCCAAACTTTCTGGGCTCGAGTAACAGAGACGGCTGTAGAGATTCCACCCAGAGTTCCATAAATCTCTCCATTTTCTGCAGTTTTCGGAAGGTTTGTCATCAGGTTAGGGATGACATAAAACACATATCTAACATTTGCATGTGAATATAAAAAGTGCAGGAGAATCTTTTTAAATATTGAAATTTCATAGCTGCAAGCAACTTAGGGCTAATGATTGAAAATAATGGAAGAGAGCAGGGTAAAACAATACCAATTACTTTGGCAAGGCCCAGACCGAATCCTATTGTTGCATATGTAAAGGACATTATCGCTGCTAGTATTGAAAGGCCCCATAGTTTATGAAAGTTTGGTATTTGACACAAGATAACTTGTATAACTCCATAGAAGATCATACCGGTAAGATCTGGGAAATGGCATGGAGAATCATGCCCATTTCTGTGGTAACAATTCGATCTGCTGATTGCTCTGCAATGTTCATAACTAATAAGCTTTTCAACCCTTTCATATATTGAGAGCAATAACATCATAAGCTTGAAATTTCGTGTATGAATTCAGTGTATAGGCTTTGTACAGACACGTTCCATAATATCTGTCAGAAAAGTACAGACTGCCGACCCTTCCAGGTCAAAGGAATCAAAACCGATCTAAATAACCTCCTTCAAGCCAGAGTACAAAATATAAGCTCCATACAGCTTTTTTTTTTCCTGTAACTTTGATTTTGTCCAAAACTTTAAAAATGTTCTGGATAACAAGTTAAGTCAATATTGTTGTCCCAAGTCCTATTTGATCATCATTATCATAACAAGTTACGTCAATATTGTTGTCCCAATCCCTATTTTAAAGATCGTCATTATCATAAATGTTTTGTACATAAAGTTAGACCAATATAGTTGGCCAAATCAGGGTGAGCACTATCCATACTTAAAAAAATTATGATAAAATTGTACCCACTCTCCAAAATTATGATAAGCAAAAGCAAAATTATGAAATGAAATATACACAGGCGAATCACACCAAAATTCATCACTAAAAAATAACAAAATCATCAGGAAACATGGGCAGTTAAACATTTTATCAAGGCATTAATCCAGAAACAACCTTATTTCATTAAGAGTTATCAACATATAATTAAATTTGGATAAGAAGGTTAACAACCAATCCTCCCAACAAACCAGACAACCAATCCTCCCAACAAACCAGACTAAATCCCATTACAAAATGTTTAAAATTTCTTTACATCAATTCAAGGAACACTGCAAAATAATTTAACTGTAACTTCGAAACTTTCTAGAGAGCTGAGAAAACTAAGAATCCAACTAGATTTGTTAAATAGTTTTAACATACACCATCAGAGTTCTTTTTTAATGGGATCGTAAAATACACAGTCCTGAAACGCTGTCTTCCATCCATCGATGCCTTCAATGCTGTAACACATCATTGATCGAGGTCTCGATTGACTGCTCACTTGAACAGAAAACCCCAAACGTACATGCTAGTTATGGATGGTTGTATAAATGGCTAGCAGTAATCACCCAGAATTAGAGCATTTTTAAGAGTTTGAGAATGCAGGTTTTTATAGTTTGTCATAATGTTAAGATTGCGTGTCAGTTTATCTAGAAAAACAATTTTATCATTTTAAGAGTTTATAGGTTGGGATATACATACTAGCAGAGCAGCAAACTCCTGGTTGGTGAATGTTGAAAGGTTTCTGCTAACCCTAATTGACACCAGGCCCATGAAAATTCCAGGTTCAATAAATAATGGACGGAATTCACATTAGGCTAGCCAGAAACTGAGAATATGAAAGGGTTGGAATTAAGTTTGCTACTCATTTGAACATGACAATTAGATGGTCACACAGTAATTTTTTAATCTTATTAAGTAAATGTTAAAAAGTAAACAGGTTAACTGATGCCCTCAAAAATGCAAGAAAGTTATGAACATGAGATTCTATTCATTGATTTGAAAGGACTACTAAGAATATGCCAGCATCTTCAATTGATAACCATAAGATTGGAATTTATGGTTAAAAGATGGTTAAATGTGCCCATTTCCAATAGTTGTAGGCCTTTCGGGATAATAAATTAACTTAGCTGTTATGATCCAATACATATTGTATATTCCAATATAATAATAATAATATAATCTTAATATCAAAGTTTGATTTATAAACCCCTTGTTTATGGGAAAAGAGACCTCCTCTACTCAACTATTTCAATGATAAAATCTACAAAACTATACATACCTTACCCCTTTAGATTTGAACATGTAACGATTAAATATTTATGAGATATTTCTAATTTAAATACCTTACCCCTTTAGATTTGAACATGTAACGATTAAATATTTATGAGATATTTCTAATTTCTAATTAAAGTAAGCATCAAATCTTTACCAAGCCATTGTGTCATTGTGGTCCATCTTCCTAAAAGATTCCATAAACATTCACACTAGTGGAAGAAGTCTTAAATTTGAAATACTTACCCTTGCAACGCTTTGTTTACTGGTATAAATGAAGTTTTATACAGTCGGTGAATTGAGCAGAGAAAGAGAACCTTACAGATATGGCATCATTCAGTAAGTGCCTTCTCTAAATCAAACGTTATGATGGCATGGAAGTTCTTGTCATGGAAACTAACCTGATGCTGACTGAAGTAGTGATTGTGTACGCAACGCATATTCCATACAGTAACGCATACTGAACTAATGCACACAACCGGGCGTGTCTTTCACCTGAGAAGCATTACAGAAAAAATAAGTCCAGCAGTGTAATACTTAAAACTCACTGTCCAAATAGATAGAACATAGAAGGAAAGTATGAATAAATCTGTTCATGGGAAGATATATCACCAAGATTCACTCGTACGGCATCCCTGTAAGAAGTGTTTCTCATTGGCCCAGAGACTGGATCTGGGAACCTGTAACAATCCACAAGCAAGAAAGTGGAATACAATGTTATAAGAGCAAAGACAATCATGACTACAGGCCCTGCAATCCATCCCAACTGCGCGACACCCCATGACAAGGATAACACTCCTGCCCCTATCACTGATGTAATTATATGAGCCACTGCCGTCCATAGCGTGCCTGTCCACCCAAATTTCATATACAAACTTCAAAATCCACTAAAACTTGTATAGCAAGCATATCATATGAGGACAATCCAGTTGAATATACAGAAATTCTAACCACATGGTCTGAAAGTATTGAAGAGGAATGTAGTGGAAAAGGAATTAAGGGATACTTGAATACCTGTTCGGGAGATTTCTACTGCGTCGTGGAGTTCACAGGCATTGGAATGTGAATAATGGTGTTTCTTCTTATCATCCATGGCAGCCCACTTTGACAATGTAAGCACTCACTCTGTTTCTGTTTATAAATATATGGACAAACACCTTGTTGAATATGGACTCTTTGTTGGTAGACATATATAAATACAATTCTAAGAGGTCCTGGACTGGAATCCTGTAGTGGATGACTCTCATAACAAAGGACCATATAAATCATATCAAGGTTTAAACGTCATTAGTGGGTATTAGTGGGTAGGCGATTTCGCCTCAAATGTACTCTTGTAGAATCAAATAAAGTCTAAATCGTTCACCAAAAGTAGGAAAAAACGTGTTCTTTAAATTTTAAAGATAAAGAATACCATCCACTGCAACAATTATTTCTGGAATAATAAAAACCTTGACCACAAAGATTCCATTTATGGCTAAGGAGTTCAGAGTTTACTGTCAAAAATTGCTCTACGTTTGACATAATAGCTGATCAAATTGAAATGCTGTCCAGGTGAGCTGCACCAATGTTCCATTCGAATTTATCACATTAATCAAAAGCACAAAGTAGTTTGTTCTGTACGCCACAGAGAATGGAATATATGGATTTCACACCTGCAATCATATTTTATTTCTTGTATAAAAAGTTGACAGTATTAGCGTCTCTTCAGATCGATATGAGACGATGAGTGCTTGCGTTTTATAATTCTTCTTCATTCTATAATATATTGATTCCTTGGTCGGAAAAGATTATATTCGTCTTCGGATTTGATACCAGGCCAACTTGCACCTGCGCTCGGAGGTACTGTGCGAAAGAAAGTGGCATGACCTGAAGATTATACCCCTGTGTTTGACCTTGAGCCATTGGTGACAGACCAAACCCCACTCAAACCACTGGACCTAGACCTATATTGTAATTGGTTTAATTTGACAATAAAAATGGATTAGCTTCAGATAAAAATGGAGTACGTCCTGATGCTTTTCATGAGGAGAGGAGTGGAGTGTCTACTCTAAAAAAAAAAAAATGTTTCTAAACTTCTTAAAAATTAAAATTTCTGAACCTCTTAAGAATTGAAAATTTCTAAACCTCTTAAGAATTGAAAATTTCTAAACCTCTTATACATTTACATGAAGATTAATCTTGATGAGTGAAGTGTCACCTCTAAAAAAAACTCCTTAAAAATTGGAAAGTTCTAAATCTCTTATACACTTACATTAGAAAAAAATCTTCATCAATAAAAATNAAAATTTCTAAACCTCTTATACATTTACATGAAGATTAATCTTGATGAGTGAAGTGTCACCTCTAAAAAAAACTCCTTAAAAATTGGAAAGTTCTAAATCTCTTATACACTTACATTAGAAAAAAATCTTCATCAATAAAAATGGATATTCTTAAAACTTCCTATTACCTTCTTCATTGATTAATGTGTTAATAAACAATTAGGTACCATCTTTTGCTTGTGTTAAAAAGATGAGAATTCATGCTTTTGTTATTGAACTTGTGCATTATTAACATGTCATGGTTTTGTTATTGGACTGGTGCAATGATCAATGTGTACTTTATTTGGTTATGATGCATGATTTTGTTTTATTGGATATACCACAGAGAAAGTAGATTGCTTTTAAATTTCTAGTGGGTTGTTATTTGATATCAAAGTGAGTAGGTGGATTGCTTTTAGTTTTTTATGTGAAGTTTGTGATGATGGTAAAGAGAAAGTGGATATCTTTCATTTAGTAATTACATTATTATAGGGTTTGATAACAGTTTCTTTTTATAGTTCATGTCTTTTATCAATTTTCCTTAGTTATAGATGGTGAGGCTTGATCATAATTTTTTATCTATCAAAATATTTCATGTTTTTTTATCAATTTCCCTTAGTCATAGATGATAAGGTTTGAGTATAATTTATTAAAATTTAAATTACTTATTTTATTAAAATAAAGATAGTGAGATTTGAGTATAATTTATTAAAATTAAAATTATTTATTTTATTAAAATAAAGATAGTGAGGTTTGAGTATAATTTATTAAAATCAAAATTACTTATTTTATTAAAATTAAAATAAAGATAATGAGGTTTGGATATATATTTTTGATATTATAATTAAATTGATTTAATTATAATAAATATATCCCTTAGTTATAAATGGTGAGGTTTGAGTATAATTTATTAAAATTAAAATAAAGATAATAAGGTTTGGATATATTTTTTTGATATTATAATTAAATTAATTTAATTATAATAAATATAGAAAAAATAATGAAAAATGAGATTTTGAATTTTAAAAATTTTATTTTATAAAAAAAATATTTAGATTTTGATCATATTTATTTTACATATGTTTTTAAAAGGTTTTTTTTTTATTTATTTATTGGATAAACATTAAATTGACTAAAATTTGGATAAAAAAAATTATATTTAATATTTGATTTTTCAAAATTTTATTTTATAAAAAAAATTATTTAGATTTTTATTATATTTATTTTATAATTTTTTAAAAGTAATGTATTGCATTTACATGAGAAATTATAAGGAACATCCCAACTTGAAGATAGCGTGGGGGAGTATTTTCAAAGAAATTAAATTTTAGTTAATATTGAAATTTTTTAGGGCTTTGTTAAAAAATGCTTCAATTTAGTTGTTTATTATGTTTTTTATTATAACTTTTTATAGTTTTTAAATACGTTATATGAAACAATTCTTGATAAGCATGATACATATCAACATTTTTTTAATTAGTTAGATGGTAAAAGATATTTGGTGAAAACTAGGTTAAGGTTGTGCTTTGCACATGTTTAATATGTGAGCCATTTTAAGAGAAATTTTAATACCATCTTCAACACTTCAAAAATCACCCTATGCATGTGGGGTTATGGGAGTTTGAAGGTTTGTGAGAGATAGAAGCTTTATTAATGGCTCTATCAAGCACACCATGTTCATATTTTTCAACAAATCATTCATCGGCACTTTTAGTACTAGATTTTATAGTTTTTTTAGGAGCTTACTCTTACCCAAGATAAACTTTGCATTGGGTTTAATAAGGCACCTCTTAGCAAATTTATCATATACACAAGTTTCCCCATTGAACACGGGTAACACCAACCAATAAGTGGTTATCAATTTTACTTAACAATGTGATGTCAACTTATAAAAAAACATTAAACATGTAACTCAAAATTCATCTCTTGGGCATTAAAGAGTCATTAATGAATAGAGAAATTTGACATAGATTATTTATTTCCATCCTAGGACCCTAGAGAAGGAAATCTCAAATAAATTAATGAATTAATGCAAAACTCAATATGGCATCCAATATTAATCATAAAGCTAAGATGGACTCTCTATGGCTCTAATGAAGGAACAACTTAAAAAAACTAAAATACTTAGTACATCAAGCACTAAAATATAGAGACACGTTGTATTGACACATCCATGATTACAAATTTGGATACAATTCCACTTAGAGGTTATACTAAAACAAAATCTTACAACCCAAAAGGAAAGAAGATATAATCAAAACTTATAGTGAAGCAATGAATTCCCCTAACCAACTCCACAAACAAATTATTTTAGCAAGTGGCTTGATGGTATTTCCAATAAGTAGAAGTTATTTCAAACACTCCCCCATAGTGAGTATTTGTTGTGAATATTTGATCTTATAGGGTCCCAATTACACTCTCATCACATCTTTGTATTGCACTTATCTACAAGAAGAATTTACACTACAACAACCATGGTCATAAAATAAGCTACTTGGAGATATCCCCTAGTCTAAGAGAACTCAAGAAGTGTGTGTTAACAAGGCATCATATCCTACTTCTTATATCTATAATAATGATACAATAATGACTTAAGTAACTTATAAACTATTAGGGTCTACGGTATGTTTTAGGGGTGATTTTTCACCAATTGACTACTTTTTTGTCATTTTTAAAAAATATCTATTCACCTATTGACCATTTTCCCTTTAAATTTTCATCTATTTTTTACACAAAGTATGATTAAATTGAGATTATTCACCAAAATTTATGAATTTTATTAGTAAATTGTATGTGTTTTTATTGAATTTTCACACACACACACACATTTATATATGTTTTTTTCAAAACAGAAATAGTCACCTAGAATACTATACTTAGGTATAATATTTGAGTCCTTAAAAAATATAATATTAGGGTCTCACCCTATCTCCCTTTGTTAACAAGATAGGTTGTTACTTAATGTATAGTGGTAATATTTATTAAATAAGGTCAACTAGGTAGTTAGTGTTATGATATTTAGACGCTTAGGAGTTAGTTAAGATGTACTTGGTTTAATTTGTCTTTAAGTAAAGTGTGTTTCTTTAGTGTGGAATGAAATTATATAATTTGATGGTCATGATTATTCTCTAGACACAAAGTGATCCAACAGTTCATCTTCTCCTTGATACTAATGTCTATATTGATACATGGATTGACACTCGTTTGATCCATGATCTCTATTTAAAGAGCTTGGAAGGTCATTTGCTAATGATAAATTATGAGAAATTCATATGTAAATTATTTGTGTTTTGCATTAACACACACTTGAGGGAAAGCATAGAAAAAACCATCTCCTTCCTCAAAAAATTTATATATTTTACATTAACTCGCTTGGTTAAAAGTTACTTTATTAAATTAGAGGCCTTGAGTTCAAGTCTTTCTTTTCATTAAGTTACATTTTGAAAAAAATCATGCAACTTTAGTTATAACATAGCTTTATTGTAAAGAGCATGATCTGGAATGGATCATTAAATATGTTTTCATCTATCTTGGTACTTTCTAGATGGAAAATTGGGAGGAATTGACTTTCAAGGCCCATTTTAGTGGTAGGTCCCAATTTGGAAATTTGGGGTCTGGAACCTTCCAAATCCATTTGGAGGCATCAAACAATAGTTTTTGGGTAAAATATTTGTGATAATATCTCACAACCCATCGATGATATTCTACACATCGAGACCTTTCCAATTGCATGAAAATCACATCAATCGAATTTCGTATGTGAAATGTATGCCTCCTGCAAGTTGACCTTCCTTGTTGACCACCATAGTACCAAGTGTTTGGCATGTCATCCCCCATTACTCACATGTGAGGATAGCCACATGTGGACTTTCAAGAAGATTCTATAATATCCAAATCCCTAACACTAATTGAGGGTTGAGGCATGAAAAAACCCTAACCCTCGACAACTATTAGACTATGTTAAATATTGGGTTGCTAGTAGGAGAGCGGGTTCCATTCTTTTAGCATTGTACTTGTTCCATACTTGAGAAAAGTGTCTAGGAGTGGGATTTGAGAGAACAATAAAGGAGGAAGAATATGTGTAGCATTCATTCAGGCCATAGTGCAAGGGAAACTCCATAGTGAGTGCCCCTTTCTTTATATTTTCATTTCCATACTTGAAGAAAAGAGAGTGGAGCATAGACCTCAACTTCTAGCTTGGTTTTCTCCCATTAAGGGTTTCCCATTATACATCTTGTCTTCATTTATGTGGATGGTGCATTCATTTACTTATTCTTTCCTTTTTTATTTCAATTATTTTCATGAATTTAAGCAATTAGATAGTGATAATAAATCTGATATCTAAAGAAATAAACTTACATAATAAAATATTTCATCATAATACAAGACTTTTTGTGATGAAATGTTCCAGTGGAAGTGTATTTCTTACATTATAAAAGTAACTTAATTGTAAAAGTGAGCTTATAGAGAAAGTTAGAGAAGAAAACAATATTTTTTACTAAATAGCCTCATTGTGCACCCCCATAACCACATTGATCAACATCCACTTACCATGTGGAAACTTGGTTCATTTTTATGTCTTTCTTAAAAAGGGCATAACTTTGACATCCAGACTCTATTTTCAGAGCCATTTTTTTAAATTGCTTATTTTTTTGAGATCATTCCATTGGATGATTAGTTTATTTTTTGAAGATATATTACCTGAATATTGTACTATGGGTATACCAAGTGATCTCCTTACTAGTTCAAGCTACTTCTCATGGAAATTTTGTATGGAGGATATATTATGAAGTAGGGACTTTACTAGGTTACCTTGTGAATAGAAATTTCTCCTCTTAATGCATTAAAGGGAGTGAAATGTGATAATAAAAATGATGAAGAACGTCGATTAATTGGAATGCCCATCTCTATTGATATGTATTTTCACCTTCAATGAATTGAGACCCCAGACGCAACATGACAAAAACCTAAACACTATGTTTGGTAAAGAAAATGGGATTTGAACTGATTACCTCAAAAATCAATTGATTTCTTTAAATCAAAGTGATTTCTCTTGCATTGAATATTTTCTAAGTTCAAAACACTTAGAATTTTACTTGCAAAATCTAACATAATCAAGATAGGTGACCAACTTATGCATATTATTCTTTCTAATCTTGGCACCACCTATTATTATTTTGTCTCTAATTTTAACTCCACCAAAGAAGCTCTTATTAGTCAAGGGGATACTTATAAAATAACCTCTCTTGAAGCCTTTTGTGATTATTTGATCAAATAAGATAAGATCTTACATATTGAAGTGATCAACACTGTAGGTACATCTAACAAAACCTTAGTGTAATAATAAAAGGATAAAGACAAGAATCCAAAGAAGCAACATCCTCTCAACAACAAACAAAACAAGGGTGCCAAACCCTCTCATCTAGCTCCTAGTCCCAATGGTTATAAAGGAACTAAATCAAATGGAAAGAATACTAAGAAACATTGTAATTTTTTAGGGCAATATGGTCATCTAGATTCTAGACTCTACATGTTTCAAGAAAATGGAATCCTTAGAAGTAGCAATGAAGAATCACAACATCAATATTGATTCTTCATATTCTAACTCTTCTTCTGATGTGCATGAACATTTTGCATCTATTTTTCCTTCAATACAACATCTACTTCTTGGTATAATTAGTGGTTTTTTTTATTTTAGAGCATCTTATCATATGGATAAGGATAAAACCATATTTTCTACTCTTAATTAATGCAACACCAAACAAATATTTGTTCATGATGATATATCTCTTAATGTTTTAGGGTTTGAAATAGTTCAGGTAGATGATGGTCATTTTAATGATTTATTATGTGTTTCAAGTCTTTCCTGCAACCTTCTATTAGTATATCAAGTCACTCATTTAGGTGAAATTAAAACATTAGAATTTTCACCTCACCAAATTGTCATCAATGATTTAAAATATCATAATATGTCCTAGCAACTAAAATTCTTGATGACATTACCAGTTTGTATAGATTTAATATATTTGGGTCATCATCTCTTCAATGTTATTTTATTTCCCATAGTGATGAATTTATCAATCTTTGGCATGAGCAATTTGGTCATCTAAACTATGTAACAACCTAATACTTCTAAACATCATTAA
>SNQJ01S0000182.1:78161-115717 GCA_010110895.2 Picea sitchensis
GAATCCTGGGCGATGCGGAAATGTCGATCTTGTACCCCCGGTTAAGTTCATGTGTTCTTCCGTGTATCGCGCATTTTCCACCGCCTCCGCCACTGAAGATGGTTTCCACATCTGCACCATAGCTCTTATCTTCGGGTTCAATCCATAAACGAAGCGATCTGCCTGTCGTTGGTCGTTATCCATATATGACACATATTTGACTAGTTCCATAAACCTGATCTCATATTCTTCTACAGTTTTGTTTCCTTGCATTAAGGCATGAAATGCCCCTACCTGTTGTTCCTCATAGTATGCTGGTAGATATTTCCTTCGGAACCTCTCCTCGAAAAGTTCCCAAGATACTGTGTCTGGGGTAAGGTATAGTTGTCTTTCCAAGTTGCCCGACCAGTTCAAGGCACTGTCTCTTAACTGAAAAATTGTGATCTTTGCCTTTGAGTTGGATGCATAATCCCTTAAGGAAAAACACCTAGTCATGCCTTCCAACCATGCTTCTGCGCGTTCATTGGCGCGACCTCCGGCAAACTCCGGAAGTTTGATCTTCTGCAACTCTCGCGTGATGTCTTCAGGTGGAAATTCTCCCCTTGAGTTCCTTGATGCTTCTGGATTACCCATTCCAGATGGTGGGGGTTCCAGTTCAGCCCCTGCTGGTTGGAGCCCCTTTAAAGTCTCATTGATGGCTTCCAACGAGTGCAGTATGAGGGCTAGTTCGGGCGATGGTGCTGGTGGTGCTGGTGGTGTCGGTGGTGTTGATGGTGTTGGTGGTGTTGATGGTGTGGGTGGTGTCGGTGGTGCCCATGACGACGCTCCCCTACCTCGACCCCTTCGAGTCCTAACCATATTGTATGACTTTAACCTGCATCACCCCCAAAGTTGTCCAAGTGAGTTCAAGGATGTTTCAAATGGGTGCTACTTAAACTTAGAAACAGGGTTAGGCGTAAGTTTTCTTTACTTGTCTGTAAACAGACATTACTCCATCAAGGAAATTGGCTAGGTTTGGGTTGGGATTAAGCGTCTAAGCTTGGTTAACATCGAATTGTAAAGTGGATTAACCTTACACTCAAATAAAATAATTAAATTTAAAATTATTATTACACTAATTTAACCCAAATAAATTTTACTTTAATTTTATACTAACTTAATCTTATTCATATATAAATTATTTATACTAAATTATTTAATTTACTTTAAATTATTTTTAACACTTTATATTATATATATATAATAATTGAATGTATACCCAAGGGTTCGGGCACGCATGGGTTCCACGTGCTCGTCTGGATTTCATAAGCTCCCTCGTATCTAACCCCCAATTTCTGCACTTGTCAACCTTTCAACTCTCTACGCGTTCTTCCTCTGTCCCACTTTCTCATCCGCTGGGACTTTCCTCGCATCAGTCTTTGTCCACCACAGATCTGCCTCTGCTCTGCTCAGAGGTTTTCAGAATCCCCCTTGCCATGGCTCACCTCCACAACGTTGTTCTGAGCACTTTACCAATTCGTCTTGCAGAAACAGAGTATATTGATATGGCCCCTGTTAAGATCCAGGACCTGGAGTCCCGTCTCCTTGAAATGTTGGGAACCAACCCCTCGTCTGCACATTTTGCGGAGCTCACCCTCAGCTATGGTAAGAGGTACGATTCAGTCCGCCAGTTGTGCACAGTTTCAGTATCTTCATGAAGATCGCGGGGTTATTCGAATCAAGAATTTACATAAACCTCCCTTACTTCTGTGGTAATGGATGGCGATTTCTTCTTTTGAAACAAAATGATTTGCTTGTAAATCCAGTCCTGTACGGATTTTGGTAATTTGATTTCAATTTATTTCGTTTATCTTTATAAATTTATTCGTCTGTGCATACGCATATTGTTATATGTGTAAATATGTCTAATTTTATGGGTATACAGAATCGTTCAAATTCCTCTCATCTGAGCCCAAGCGGCCCTTTAGATCCCTTTGGGATTCACTGTCGAATGCCTCAATCCACATGCCTTATCTTCCCTCGTCACGGCCTCTGCACCTACCGTGACTTATCCCCGACTCTGTATCAAGATTCAGGGTTTCGGACTTTTCGCTGTCGCGAGTTCCTTACCTCTCCAATTCCCGATTCGCGATGAGCTTCGTCTCTATGGGCTAGCCCCTACTGGCTATACCTTGGTCTATATGACCGCGCTCACAAGACTGTTACCATATACCTTCCTATCGGGATTTTGTGCATATCTTTCCCGATGGGTTCTTTTCTTCGTTAGCCCCTTCGCTACGAGCTTGGTCCATATGACCTGCCTCCGTGACCGTAGCCTTGTATCACCCTATCGGGATTCGGGGTTTCGGCGTTTGTGATGTCAATGCGCGCACGTCCTTAGGATTCCCGATCCCCCGATCCCCGATGAGCTCCTAGCGCATTAGCCCTTTAAGCTATGCTCGTGATTCACACGACCTCGCCTTGTGACCGCAGTCTTATCCCTTATCGGGATTTTAGACTTCGTGAAACTGAAAGGTGTAAGCCTTACGTCCTCAGGATCCCCGATCCTCCGATCTCCGATGCCACCTGTCGTTAACTCCCGACAAGGTTGGACCTTCCGACACCTATCCTATTCTGCACCCTTAACTCTGTCGGGAAATCGCGTGTCGGAGGTTCGCGTTTTCGAATGCACTCGTTCATAGACCCTTCCGAGCTCTGAACCCTGATATGGAGTGACACATGTCCTCCACTTAAATGCTATGGTTGTGGGACCCGTCACATTTCGGGATTTTGCGACTTCTCCAATCGTGATTCCTTAATATGCGGGAAACCCGAAATGAAGAATCTCGAACTCTTTCAGATCCTCGGACACACGTCCCTTGGATCAACGGCTATGACGGTGTCGAGAAATTGCAAATCGCGATTTCGTTGCACGAGTGTTTCACTACTCCTGAACTCCCGATATCCCGAACTCCGACTTTCCGGGATCTCTCGCCACGCGTCCTCGCCGATGAACGGTCCTGATTAATGCTCAGGATTTTGAGACTTTCGAAGTCCCGATACTCTTTCTCTCAGGAACTCCGATTTCCCGATCTGTGACTTTCGCCCGATTCCCGACACCTGTTCTGTGTAAATGGACGGCTCTGATCTTCCTGGCATTTCGAGACTTGTGGTGTCTCGATTCCCTTGCCCTTGAGAACTCTGATTCTCCGATGGCGCAGATCTCCGACTCCCCGAGATCTACTGACACGTGTCCTCCAAAATGAACGGTTCAGATCTTGTCGGGAAATCGCGGATCGCGATTCTGTGTGACAAGATTATTGTTTGCTCAAAAACCCTGATTCCCCGATTCCTGACTCTCTCCAGGGTTCTGACACGCGTCCCAAATGATGGATGGTTCAGATCAACTCTCTGGGTTTGCTACTTTACAAGGTTAGGAATCTTCACTTACCTGTACCCTGATGACCAAAACCCCGATCTGGTGGTCACACGACATGTGTCCTCCACTCTGACTCTAGTGGTCCCACAACGCTTACGTCACTGTCGGGATATCGTGAATTGCGATTCCCAGTGATGAGGTTTCTTTGTCTTCGTAAACCTCGATTTCCCGATCCCCGACTTCCTGGGACCTCCTGACACACGTCACGTATAATGGACGATCCTGACCCTATCGGGAAATCGCGGATCGCGATTCCTTGACACAATGGTTCTACACTTCTGAAATCCCCGATGGGTAAAATTCCGATGCCTCCCAGAATGCTGACGTGTGTCCTGCCGAGATCAACGGCTAGGATCCATTCTCGGGATTTCGAGAACCATAAGGTCTCGATTTTCTGGATTTACAAAACTCCGATGACTCTGATATCCCGATGACTCTACCGGGACCCCTCCTCTGCACACTAAGACTTAAACCCTGCGCAACTTCTCGAGATCTAATGGCTGACGGGATTTCGCCCGAGGTCTGACAGCTCAGATCCGTTCTCCTGCAAAATAGTCAGCTCTCCTTTGGGATAATGACTAGTTGCATGAAAATCTACGCGGTGTAAAAAATTCTCTCTTTGGCACGGTTAAAATTTATAATGGCCTATAGTTCCTGAGATTCTTCGTTATTTAAAATTTCACTGAGGCTAATACAGGCAACTAGTTTACACTGTTCTCGTGCGATACAAGTCTGTTAAATTTCCTTTTTCCAACTTCACATTGGCAGTTCCTCTTTTAGGTAAGTTCGAGGTGAAGTAGGCCTTTTCAAGGTCTTGCAGGAGTCCTATTGCAATTTAAATAGTGTAGTTCGTGTAATTATTAAATCTTACCAGCTTCAAGCCTCAGACAAAAGTTTCTCTCGACATTTCCATCGATTTCAGGTGTCTGTCTTACCCGAAACTTCTTTGACAAATATTGCTCAAATAAAATTAAGTTATCACTTATCTTTTCGTGCTTAATAGCTTTATCAGGCTACTTTAAGGGTAGTCATTTTGTGGGAAGTAATTCTTCAAACTATTTGGTTTGCTGCCACTTATTTTAAAGGCGTTCCTTTGAATATTCAGACTAAAACTGTATTATCCATTCATGATCCAGTTAACGGGCATTGTCTAAAGCTGTTGCTTGTGATATATGAGATTATTTGCTTGGATCATGTAGGGGTACTATCCTGAGTACATTCTCTGATACTGTATCAGTCATGTTTGGTCAAGCTAAATGTTGCTCGACACAATCTATTAAGACACAAATGACGTGTGTTTCTTACAGGTTAAGTGTGGCTGGAGTTAACACTCGGGGTTTTGGCCCTTAGGCCCAGATTTCGAACTAAGACGCTCTGATACCATATGTAACAGCCTAATACTTCTAAACATCATTAAGTTTCATAAGCAATTTATTCAATAAACTGAGACAATAACTTCATAGCAAAATACTGATTTTCGTAACATCAATTTCAGTAACATAGATTTATCAATGAATAATTATTTCATGGCAGAATGAAATAAATACATAACTTAACAAGTTACCTGGTTCTGATGCTAATTTTCGTTGCGTTGCTGCCTTGTTGTTGCTCTACTGCTACCTGCTACACAGTCCAATCTTGCCACAAACAAGAATAACTACCCAAAACTAATGTCCACCCTGCCAACTAGGAAAACGACCTAGCTCCAGGATATCTACAGATATCCTGGCCCCCGTGTCCAAAACCTCCAGCAACTCGGTGGCTCAACTGGTCCAAAGTCACAGCCAGAAATCGTGCCTCAATCTGATCACATGTCACAGCCAAAAACTCTCGGCTCACAGAAAAATCATAATCCTCCCCGAATCCATCCTCCGTCCAATGCCCCCCCGTAAAAACCTCTCTCCTCCCTTATTCCTCCTTCACCGCCTCATGCCTTAACTCCTTTACCTGCCCTCGTCCCCGTCCCTTATCCCTCCATTAATGTTTTATCTTCTCGGGACTAACAGGCTCCCCCTCTCTGCATACACAACCATTTTATAACATTTCTCATTGATTTCTTAAGATTTATTTCTCAGGTCATTAAATGTGATCTGTAGTTAAAGTATTACTTAGTTAACCACAATTATTTTCTTTAATTAATTTTACTTTAATCTTTAACATTTACCCAATTAGGGTCATTACAAACTATCACTCATTGTAGCAACTATGTAATCAGAATATAGTCATTGGTCTTCCTCTCATGTATTGCGGAGATGGTGTTTGTTCCAATTGTGTTCTCAATGAACATACTTATAATATTTTTGATAAATGTGTCTCTTGGCACAACTCAATCCCCGTGTAGCTTGGTCATAGTGATTTGCATGGTTCGCTTCCTTTTTCTTCTTTCTTTGGGTTCATTAAGGGAATTTTGAGGTAAAAAATGGGCCTCAAAACAAAAACATGTACTATCAAAATCATTTTCAAAAGAATCAAGAGGATTTGAGATGATGATGTCAACCATAAGGGTAAATATGTTTGGAGGGTGTTATTCCTAAGATTGTTCTAGGCTCAAAGAAAAATGTCAAGGCATCTAATAATAATAAAAATTTCAATTTAATAAAATGACTTGTTAATATCGTGAATTTAATCTAAGCCTTCAATGAATAATAATCAGAAATAAAGAGGCCTAATTTCATCATAAACTTATTTCAAAATAAATAAGATGAAAGAAGAGCTAAGATAAATAATAATTGAAAGAAGAAGTAATGTATCCAATCTTGATAAATATTTCTTCATCTCAAATAGAAGAAATATCACACAATTTACCTATGACATGAAATACGAGGAATTTAAACAAAATATAAATGCATAGGTCACAGCAAAGAAGATGAAATTTTTTACTTGTATAATTGTTCTATAATTTGCTGCAGTGAAGGTTGTACCAAATTGCAGCAACTATGGCATGGACAAACTAATTAGAAGAGAATGGTTTATGGAAACATAGAACATAAACTCTAAAAATAAAAATCGAAATCTCTGTGTCTTTTTTAAAAATATTTTTGTTGAAAGAAGCCTATTTTCTTAGGGCACAATAATCCCCTTTACATCAAAATACCATTAGTGTTTATATAAAACAGACCACAACAAAATTGGTTATACGATCATATTTTCTGAATTTCCAACTATGATGATATTTTTAATTTCCTAAAATGGATCAATTGGATACGAGGATCCCTGGTTTTCTTCAACAGAGGCGAGTCATCATTATTTCTCTGTTGACTTAATACCCCAAAATAAATCTTCAACGGTTGCAATACACATAAAATATTGAATCAACCATTGGGACCGTGAGATGATTCTTTAATTTATTATCACAGTCATTAATTAATCCCACATTTATCATGGAATTTGGTATTCTTAGCTTTATATAGAATGGGTCTTTGTAATCAGTTTGAAAACAAGTGAAGAAGCTATGAAACTTTGTGCACTATGTAATCATTTTGAAGTGGGTCCATCTCTACTAGGTCAGCCTTCTTTGTGTTGATGTTTTGGAAGCATTGGGTAGACATTCTTCCAAATTAATAATTAATAATATTATTAATATAATATATAAATAATATATGTATAATGGTCATTATATGTGTTTTTAGATTCTTATATATTTCCAAATTAATAATATTATTAATATAATATATAAATAATAAATAGTTATTAATTGTCCAAAAAAACCTGAAACACTGACCACATGGAAAATAGAGAAATTTGTTGGTACTTGAAATCAGTCTGAGGCTGTGAAGGAAAATCTCATCAACATGTATCAGTTTATGTTCTGTGGGTTCGGTGTGGGTTCGGAGTTGACAGGCCATCGCTCGTTAAAGGTTGTTCATTTTAGAGTCGTGATAATCGTTGATTTCACTTCTACTCAATCAACTCTTTCCGTTCATCACGATATACCTGCATGAAAGCATTATCTTTTTGTTAGTTTTCAACATTATATATCACAAGTTTACACAAAATACACCTAGTCTTAGTTAAACCTATAACAAAATAAAACTTAACAATTATAACTATTAAACAATATAACTAATACACACATAAAGTAATATCAAAAGCTAAAAGAAAATCTAAGAAAAATTAAAAACTAAAATTAAAACCTAACTTAATATTATAGAAACTTTAACAAAATTATAACTAATTAAATCAAAATTTAAACTAAAAATAGATTAATAAAAGCTAAAACCTAATATAGAAATTGAACTAATACAAAATATAAGTTGAAAAATTAAAACCTAACTTAATATTATTGAAATTTTAACAAAATTATAACTAATTAAATCAAAATTTAAACTAAAAATAGATTAATAAAAGCTAAAACCTAATATAGAAATTGAACTAACACAAAATATAAGTTGAAAAATTAAAACCTAACTTAATATTATTGAAACTTTAACAAAATTATAACTAATTAAATCAAAATTTAAACTAAAAATAGATTAATAAAARCTAAAACCTAATATAGAAATTGAACTAACACAAAATATAAGTTGAAAAATTAAAACCTAACTTAATATTATTGAAACTTTAACAAAATTATAACTAATTAAATCAAAATTTAAACTAAAAATAGATTAATAAAAGCTAAAACCTAATATAGAAATTGAACTAACACAAAATATAAGTTGAAAAATTAATCCAAAGAAAAACCTATACTAATGAAGAAAAATTAAGAAAGTGATCTAATATAAGACTTAAAATATCTATTCTAATAAAATATTTGAATTTGTTTTTAGAATTTTAATCTTTGTTACAACATTAGGCTCCATCTAGGGTTTGTGCCTCTTTGGGAGGCACTAAAGAACATGCAGACCAAGTTCTTTTATTAGGTAATGGAGTCATTATTCCTTAAAACCAAAATTTTATTCACAAAATGCTATAAAACTAAGTACTTTCTTCTCATGAATTTGAACCCTATATAGAAATGATAAGATTGTCAATATATAGAGATTGAAACATGCTTGAAAATAAATTTCAAGAAATGCTAATGAAAGAATTTCTTTATTAAAACTTACTCAGCGATTGTCTAAAATAATCAGTCTAAATTTAACTAAAATATCATATTTCTAACTAATTTTATCTTAACTCAAGGTTATAAATAATATTTAGATTCATTTTAGATAAAACCTAATCAAATCAAGATACATAAATTTCTGAAAAAAATTTAATAACAAAGTAATGATAAAGACATGTAGTATCATCCTTAACAGACATCACATATATTTCTTCATTGTCAGTAGGCATCTATAGCCTCGGTGAAGTTATCTGCAAACCCCAAATCAATTTTCCTTTCAGTACTTCATTTAAATAATTTTATTTTTTGAGATGAGGGAAATCATTTTATGAATTTCCTTTCATCACCTCTTTTTGACAAGATGGGGGCAATCAAAATTTTGAATTTTCTTTCACCATCTGCCTTTTAATTTTACTTTACTACTTTGAAGTGGGGGTAATCAATGTGTTAGAAACCACAAGGGATGATATATGTTTTTAGATCTAAAATAGAGTAAGACTATCTACATGTTTGAGGATACTTTGAGATTTGTTTTCCTTTAGTTCAAACCATACCTTATCCTATAGGTAGAATTTGTATGTTCAAAATTTTCTTATTTTAAATGTTAACCTTGAGAAAACTTATCAGCTATAATCTAATATAGAAGCTAAATTTACAAGGATTATCCTAAACATACTTTTTCAATTTAAATTAAATAAATAATAAAATCTCCACCAAACTTGTCAAAATAACATGCTTAGTTTTCTTCTATTCACTAGATTTATTCTTTCTATAAAGATTCATATAATTAAATAAGAAAGAAAGACTTAATATTTATTTATTCAAAACAAACTAGGCTACTTAGTAACAACATTGTTACAAATTTTATTCATATTAACGAGAAAATCAAATTTTAACTAACTAACCAAACAAACCAAACTTGGTTTCCCCAACTATAAATAATCATCAATTTGAAGAAGCTTATTATTCTTAAAATAAAATCACTCAAAGAACCTCAATTGGATTGCAATTCATAAAGATGATTTTTTAACCAAATCAGGGTTTGAAAATGAAATGAAATTATTGATATCTAAAAAAAATGAATGAAAATTAATAAATAAAATTCTTTAAGAATTGCCCATGGACCAAACTTCTTTGTTTTGTCTCTCCTATCAAAATGATCCTTATTTTGTCTTGATACCTAAAACATGTACACAAATTTGAAAAAAACCACTGTAAAATTGAAATAAAACATTTTATACGTTAAACTACAAAATATTTATATACAAGCTTCCTACTTAATCTAGGTAAAATTAACTTAGTCATGTATAGGAAAACTTCCAATGATACCAAGTAATAATTTCATTAATTAAATTATAAAATATCTTACTGCAAATAACTAAAAAAAACAAGAATAATGATTGCAGCAGAGGAGGGATGGACAACTTACCATGCAATTTATATACATATTTACAGTGAAAGAATGATGAAAAACTCTCATTATCAAATGAATGCAAGAAGAATGCTAATGGATCTTCATACTGATAAGAAATGAGTACCTGATTATTTGTATGATTGTTGTACTTGTTCAAAATACTGAACTCATTTTTCAGGATCTTTTTTTGCTAATGAGATAAAATTGTTTTGTTGGTGCATCGCCAAGTGATTTTTATTTATGATCATTAAGTTCTAAGTCCTTAAATATCATAGGAAACAATATATCTATTTGTGACTAATCATAAAATTGAACTCCACATTCACAATGAAATAATGATGAGTTAATTTTATTTTAACTAATAAAAACCTTCAAATAGACTTCAAAAGAATCTTGAAAATTATGGGAGGCTTCTTCCTTTTGTTCCCAAAGATTGAATTGTTGTTGCACAATATCTGCTTTCTTGATAAAATAAGGTTATTCCATGTGTACATAAAATGAAGAAGAGGCAAGACACAATATGCTGACTTCTTTTTCATAAAATTCAAAATCAACATAATCAATTTGTTTATCATCACTATTATATGTGTATTCTCTAAAAATTTCAGAATATGATAATGAAAAACTCATTTCTTTAAGTCTCATTGTTTCCTCATCAAAATCCTCATATTCATCATAGATTGGCTCTGTTGATTAATTGGGTTGGTTTTCATTGATGTCAACCCTTGAAGCAAGTCCAGTAACAAATTCTGGTAGCTCCAATAGTATGATTAAGGGACTCAAATTTGTTTGAGGTAAAAAGGCATGAAGATCAATGTATTTGTAGGTAATACTATTCTAGATGGATAATACATGTTGTCCCATTTCCAGTGATATGTAAAACGTCGCATAACTCATCACGGTTAGAGATTTATGGCCTTGTGAAGTTGGAGAACCCTCATGAATTATCTATTAGCCCCTAGAAGGTCAAAGTACTCAATTTATTCTAGAAGCTCCTAGAAGAAGTTTTACTAGTCAAAGTGGTTGTAGCTAGGAGTTAATTATGAGTTAAGTTGTTGCAAAAGGAAAATAATTAAAAATAAATTAGTTGCAACTAGAAGTGGTGAGTTTACTATTTGTGAATAAAGTGGTTATAAGTGGACAAGTTCTTAGAAGTGGTTTATCCCTAAAAGAAGGAAGTTGGGTTAAGTTAGTTAGAAGGTAACCCCTAGAGGAAGCTACTTAGAGAGTATAAATAAGAGAGCAAGGGTATCCTATTTTCACCTATTGAGCACATTGAATATTTGTTATTTTGTGAAAGACTTATTCCAGGTACTCATTGATACATATGAAGTTATGAAAGTTTGAGGAAACAAATAAGGGTTGACGTTGAAAGTTTTGGAGTTGCAAATTTTCTGAAAAACACTAGTTTTTTAGGTGTATGTGAGCTGCAATGGAAGAGGTCGCGTACATACATGGGTTGGCAGTGAAGGATGGTGTGTACATATGTCGATTAAAGAAGAGGAGGCTGTGTATAGTTGGGAAAACCCATGAAATCTTGAGTTTCTGAGGGTGTGAGGTTCTGAGAATCTAAAAGCAAGTTCCCAAGAAGGTCTATAGTGATCAAGTACAACAGATCTATCTACAAGTTCAAAAGGTATGTCATATTCTTATGTGTAGTTGGATATTTTTGTCTACATGAGATATGGTTATGGGATTTTGAGGATTTTCCCTAGAGAAGTTGTTGGTTGTATGGCACCTAGTGTATGAGCTACATCTACATAAATACTCCACTGGTATGTTTGGTATTCATTATTTTTACATCTTGTTGGGTTGATTGTTGAGGCATATATTGTATTTCTTTGTACATGTTTGATGGTTTTTGGTTGTGATGTGTTGGTGAAGTTGTTGACGTAGTTTGAGGTTTCATACCAGTGAGGGTTTGATGTCCATTCCATGTGAGGGTTATTACACTTGATCATAATTGTATACATATGTATGACACATGACTAGAGAGACGTATAGGCACTTGGTTAAGGGATATGTATGATGATGTATGCATAGGGAACAACTGTAGATTGGACATAGTGATAGGTTACAGGTTGATGTGACAGAGGAAGCAAAGTGTTTGAGTTTCATAAAGGAGAAAACCCTATATTTTTAAAGGTGTACGCAGGCTGCAGTATAGATAGGTCGTGTATATACATAGGTTGAAGTATAGACAGGTCATGTACATACGTGAGTTATAGCATATACAGATCATGCACATGTTTGTATTTATTGGTGCAGGATGATTATTGGTATAGGCTTATTACAGGTTATTGGTTCAGGTTGGTTACAGGTTGTTGGCATAGATTGGTACAGTTTTGCAGTGGTATATCTCATAGTGATAGTGTGGCAGTGGTTTCATCATTTACTTGACACTTACATTTCAGGGCACTAGCACAGAGCAAGGATAGGTGGTTGGAGCCACCTTTGGGTTGTATTCGGAGAACATAGGGGGTTGGAGCCATAAAATTTGGGGAGTTGGAGCTTCCCTTAGGTTGTAGCTTGAAAACTAGAGGGTATGAGCCTCCTTCCAGTTGGAGCTGGAAAACAAAAGAAATTGATGCTTCCAATGAATGTACTTCTTAAAGACATATAAGAAAAATCATTCTGTGGTTTTCTCCCGCATTGGGTTTCCACGTAAAAATATTAGTGTACTGTGTATGTGTATGATTGCTCATTGTTCATGGTTTATTTACTCTTCACATGTTGAATGATATTGGTAAATTGATCTTAAAGATAAATAATATTTATATATTGTGGTTAAAAAGGATTAAAAATATAAGATAAATAATATTTATATATTGTGGTTAAAAGATTAAAATATATATTACCTATTCACCCTCCCCCCCCCTCTCCGTAATCCAACAATTGGTATTAGAGCAGGTCCTTCAAGAAACAATTTAACCACTGGAAGGATATCATGGATCATGCTAGAGTTGGGATACCACGGTTTAATGGTGAGAAATATGCAATCTAGAGCAAGAAAATATAGACATACATACAGGCACAAGGATTTGATGTTTGGAAATCAGTGGTGGATGGATGCAAAGAACCAACTTCTCCTCCAACAGACAAGGATGGAAAGAAACTTGCAAAAAATAATTCAAAAGCCAAGAAATCCACTCAGAATGGTGTAGATGAATCAATATTTACCTAAATAATGCACTATGAGTCCACCAAAGAGATGTGGGACAAACTAAATACTATCTACGAAGGAGATGAAAAAGTTAAGTAAGCCAAACTTAAAATTTTCAGAGAAAAGTTTGAACAATTGAATATGAATGAAGCTAAAAACATAACAACCTACTTTCTACATATCGATGAGGTAGTAAATGACATTAAAGGCTTGGGTGATGAGATAAAGGAACTGGTTGTTGTTAAAAATGAATTAATATCTCTATCAATGAGATTTGACTCAAATATCTCATCCCTAAAAGAAAGAGTCAATCTAGATACAATGACCATGGACGAGTTACATGGGATACTCACAACTTATGAGATGGGGATAGAACAAGACAATCTAGTTACAAAGGAAGAAACATTCAAAGAATCTAAGAGACAAAGAAAAGGAACAAGAAACAACCAAAGTTTGTTCACAATCAAGAGCCAAATTCAGATTCCAGTAGCAGTGATGATTCAGAAGATGATGAAGAAATAGCCAACTTCGTCGGAAGGTTAAAACCAGGAATCAGAAAGTACAAAGGTAAGCTTCCATTAATTTTCTTTAATTGTGATGGTATTGGTCATTTTTCTAACAAATTTCCCCACAAGAAAAAGAAAATAAATGAAGAAGATGAAGCTGAAACGAAACAAATAAATAAAGGAAAAAGACACCAAAAAAAAAATCAAGAAAAGTCTATGCACCAAGGAAGACATTTCCTTGTCATACGAAGATGAATTCAACGACAATGATACAGAAAGAGTACTATTTATGGCAGTAGAAAACTCTGACGAAGAAGACTCCGAAAATAAATATGAAGAGGCAGAAGTTGATCTCATGGAAGAATTGATGAGTTCCATAGAAGTTATAAAAAGGGGAAAGAAGAAAAATAATCAGCTCCAAGAAGAACTAAAGAAGAAAGAAAAAAATCAGAGTTGAAACTCTAAAGAACTAGAGAAGATGATCACAAAGTTGAAAGTTCATATAGAAGAAGATAAGAGGATTCAGGAAGCACTCATAGGGCAGTTAGAAGAAAGAGATAGGATCATTGGAAATTTGGGGGAAGAGATTTTCACACTGAGAAAATACCTTCAGAAGAAAAACATGCAGAAAAGATCTAAAGTTTTAGACGAGATTATTAGCAATCAAAGGCCACATCATGATAAGTCCAAACTAGGATACACCTAGACAGAAATAGGCTCAAGCTACAAAACAAAATATCAAGAAACAAAGCAAAGAAGCTATGCAAAGACAGCAAGAGGATCTATTGAAAGAGAAGAAGACAAGAAGCTTCACAAGGAAGATCACAAAGACACTCCTCCACCTAGAAGATTTTGATTTCAAAATCAGTGACAGTTAGAAACAAGAAGGCCTCAAGAACAAGAAGGGTTCAAAATAGTAACTTATTTTATAACATCTACAACTCCCAGGTATCAAACTATATTTCTCGGTTTATGTTATTATGTAATAATTTTGGACATAAGGCTGTAAATTGCAGATCAAATAATAAGAACAGAAACAACCATGAAAGTTATGCACAAAATGATTATTCAAGAAGCCTGAGTGACACACATAACATAAGCTACAATAGGTTTGAATCCTTGAGTACTAATATTAAATGCTATAAGTGCAACAACTTTGGACACATGACCAAATATTGTAGAATGAAAGTTCCTCCAAGAGAACCTCAAGAGAATAATAATAGTCACAAACATGAAACACAAAGAATATGGGTAAGAAAGCATAACCAATACAACAATGAAGAATGCACACTCACTTTACATTCTCAATATAATAAACGTGGTTGGTATGTTGATAGTAGTTGCTCAAAGCATATGACAGGTGATAAGGACAAGTTTCTGACATTGGAAAAGGAAATAGATGGATCAGTGTCATTTGGGAATATAACTCAACCAAGATTATAGGAATAGGCACTATGAAGATTGGAAACAAGGAAGCCAAGGCAAAGAATGTTCTACTAGTGGAAGACATGAAACATAATCTTCTGAGCGTAAGTCAAATGTTTGATCAAGGACACAAACTTGTATTTGATTCAGAGAAATGTGAAATAAGAAAAGCATGTTCAAGCAAGTTAGTGGCTACAGCTGCAAGAACTCCAAGAAAAATATATGTGTTAAATGAAATTGGAAAAGAAAAGTGTTTCTTAGGAAAGGAAGATAATTTTTGGCTGTGGAACAGAAGGACGGGTACATAAACTTCGATAATATTTTCAATATCAACAAAAAGGAAGCAGTGAGATAAAAGCCCCAGATTTCAAAACCATCAAATATCTTATGCAAGAATTATTTACAAGGAAAGAAAACCAAGACCAAGGTCAAAACAGAAGAGTACTCCTCAACAAAGACGCTTGAACTTGTGCATATTGATCTAGTTGGACCAACAAGAACAAAAGGATTGAAAGGTGAGTAGTATTTTATGCTACCGGTTGATGATTATACAAGAATGATTGTAGTTTGTTTTCTTACGAAGAAATTAGAAGCATTTGAAAACTTCAATATATACAAGGAGATTGTTGAAAATGAAATTGATTCAAATATCAAGTTCTTAATATCTGATAATGGTGGTGAATTTACATCAAAAGAGTTTGTGGAATTCTACAGTGAGCATGGTATAAAGAGACAGTTTTCGATAGCTAGGAAACCTCAACAAAATGGAGTTGTTGAAAGAAAGAATGTGCCAATACAAGAAATGGCCAGAACTATGTTGATGGATTTTCAAAGTTGACATATGTTTTTTGGGAACAAGTAGTGTATGCAACAGTTCACGTTCAAAACAAAGTAATGCTTAGAAAAAACAGTGATAAAAATCCTTATGAGCTATGGAAAGGAAGACCAGACAATGTGAAGCTCTTCATAATTTTTGGAAGAAAATTCTACATCAAAAGAGAAGATGGAAGAATGGGAAAGTTTGATTCTCGAGTTAACAAAGGTATACTGGTTGGATACTCAAGTTCAAGGAAAGCATACAAGTGTTTCAATATAAGACTCAACAAATTAGTGGAAAGAATCAATGTGACCATTGATGAGACAGGTGGACACAAAATAAAGGAAGAAAGAAAAGACTCATTGGAATAGGTTTCTGAAGAAGAAGCAGAAGAGGAAGACAAAGAAGGACAATCACAAGTAGAAAAACAATATCCTCGGGCACCTCCAAAGACACCTAGCAGAAAAGTACAAAAGAATCATCCAGCAGATCATATTATTGGGAATAAAGATGTAGGTGTTGAAACCAGAAGAAGAATTCACTCACCAGAACAGCAAAATCTAGCATTATTATCTACATTTGAGCCTAATATCTTTGAAGAAGCCAACATGGATGAATTATGGATCAAAGCAATGGATGGAGAATTAGATGAGATAGAAAAGAATGACACTTGGGAACTGGTTCTAAGGCTAAGGAACAATAATGTGATCGGTACAAAGTGGGTCTTCAGAAAAAATTGAACGAATACGGACATGTTACTAGGAACAAATCAAGACTGGTATGTAAAGGATACACTCAATTTGAAGGTATAAAATTTGAAGAGATGTTTTCCCCAGTTGCTAGAATGGAAGAAATCAAATTGATCATCGCTTATACATGCTCAAAGAATATTAAAGTGTATTAGATGGACATGAAATCAACCTTCATAAACGAGGATCTAGAGGAATAATTCTACATTAAGCAACCAGAAGGATTTCATTTGGCAAAGAATGAAAATTGTGTTTGCAGTTTGAAGAAGGCCTTGTATGGTCTCAAATAGGTCCTCAAATCATGGTATTCCAAACTGGACAAATACTTACAACAACAAGGGTTCAAAAATGGAACTATAGACAACAACCCCTACATCGAGGTAAATCAAGATAGTATTTTGTTAATTGAAGTTTATGTTTACAATATTATCTTTGGGAGTGATGATGAAAGGATGAGCCATAAATTTACAAAGGATATGCAAAATCAGTTCGATATTTCATTGCTTGGAGAATTATCTTTCTTATTGGATCTTCATATATGTCAAAGAAACCAAGGCATTTTAATCTCTCGGACCAAGTATATCAGATAAATGTTGAAGAGGTTCGGAATGGAAGATTGCAAACCATTAAGTACTCCTATGCAAACCAATTGCAAGTTAAATAAAGATGATTATTCAAAGGCTATATATCAGAGGTAGTACATGTCAATGATTGGCAACTTACCGGTGTACTATGTATGTGTATGATTGCTCAGTGTTCATGGTTTATTTATTCTGCACTAATTGAATGATATTGGTAAATTGATCTTAAAGATAAACAATATTTATATATTGTGGTTGAAAAGGATTAAAAAGCTCTATTATCGATTCACCCCCCCCTCTCAGTAATCCATCAAGCTCAACATCAAAAATTGTTGAAGATGATGTTTTGGATATATTCTCATCGTTAATATTAAACTATGCTTCTGAGTCATATCATCATATATAGGCTGATGGATATTTAAGCTCTCTAAATATAAAGATAGAGGAATTTGTTTTTTATCATGCTAAAAAATTTCTTGAATATACTCATGGTGACTCTCTTGTTCAGGTTCATAATTAGCAAATTCATTTTCCTCACTACGAAATCACTCAAGAAATTAATGCAAAAATCAGTTTCACAATCATTTATATGTTGTTGATCTTAAATATGCATGTCTAATTCTTCATGTTCATCTCCTTCTTTCTTCTCTTCTGTATTCAAATCCTCCTCTATTTGATCAGGGAGCACCCCACAAGTCCATGGATTGTTTTCAATTTCTTTAGCATCTATAAACATTTGTTCCAAAGTAGAATATTTCCTTTCTCTAAGGTAAAATCCTAAATTAGGATGATGTGCCAGTGCATAGTATACCTTGGAAGCAACTTCAGAAGGAAGAATTTCAACAAGTAAATTGTGATATAAAATTTCAAATCTTCTATTGATATTCATAATTGTTTCACCATTCCTTCTTCTTACATCATAAAAATCAAAAAGATATTGATGAGGAGATTTTCTCTTAGGCCATTTGTGCAAGAAAACATCAACAAATTCAGTCCAAGAAGTAATTAATTCGGCTGGTAAGTTTCTAAACCATCTTCACTTCTCCTACTAATGCTTGAGTGAATAACCTCATAAAAACATCTTCATGTTGAATATCTAAGAAATATGTGAAATGTTTAAAGGATGTCATGTGCTTTTCTTCTGTGAAATCATCTTCTCCATTGAATAAAGGAATATTTTAGAAAAATTTAGGAGGTAGATCATGAAGAACTAATGGAAATTTGAGAGGTTTATACATATTTAAATCCCAAGTATGAATCTTTGCATGTTGATCACAAGGTATATGAGAGACATAAGGAATCTGCATAATAATTACATTCCCAACCAATGTACAAGAATGATTATTCTCATAAAGGATTGGAATTTGTGCTTTTTTATCAAGAAATCTCTCAAAAGACATTGAAACAAGAGGTTTATCATTACTTTCATAGGAAAACCATGAACCATAAATTTATGCTTGAGGAGTACAAGAGGAAATTAGGATTTATTTTTCAAAGAAAAGAGATGAGTATTTAAACTTATGATCCTTTGAAAAATAGCAGAAAATGTTTTTCAACTGTACGAAAAATAGCAAGACAAAACCAAATAGCAAATAAAAAAATTCTGGAAAGAAGCTTTGCATTTGATACTTGATCATTTTGAAGCAATTCTTCATTTTTTTCAACAAGGCTTTCTTACCAGTGGAATGTTTAAATCTGATTAGAATCACAATGTAATCAATAGTGAAGGTCGGTGGATTTTTCAGATCATGGAGTCGTCAGGGGAATCATAGTGAAGTCACCAACTGAAGAGTAATTAAACAACATGCATATATTTAATATGTTCGCCATCAAAAAATAGATATGTTCAATGTCATACTCCTAGGGAAGATAAGTCTTTGAAATATGTTCCCAGACAATGGCGCCAAAAATATGTTGTTGCTGAGATTATTCTAGGCACAAAGAACAATGTCAAGGCATCTAATAATAATAATTTCAATTGATTAAAAATACATGTTAACACCCCAAATTTAATCTAAGTCTTCAATGAATAATAATCATAAATAGAGAGGCCTAATTTCATCATAAATTTCTTTCAAAATAAATAATATCAAAGCATATCTAAGATAAACAATAATTGAAAGAAGAAGTAATGTATCCAATCCTGATAAATATTACTTCATCTCCAATAGAAGAAATAACAGAGAATTTACCTAAGACATGAAATATGAGGAATTTAAACAAAATGTAAAAATAGAGGTCTTACATAACTCACAACAAAGAAGAGGAAATTGTGTACTTGTATAATTGTTCTATAATTTATAGCAGTGGATGTTGTACCAAATTGCATCAACTATGGCATGGATAAACTAATTAGAAGAGAAGAATTTGATGAATCTATAATTGTTCAAAACGTACTGATATCTCTTCCAATGATATTTGATCCTAAGATTTTAGCACTAGAAGAAAGAGAAGATCTAAGTACGATAAGCATGGATGAGTTACATGGAATATTTACAACTTATGAAATGAGAAAAAATCAGGAAAATCCATCCAAGACGGAAGCAACCTTCAAAGCATCCAAGAAGACAAAGAAGAAGAAAAAGCATGAGTCAAAGACAAATTGCAGTTGTAGCGATGATTCAGATGAGGATGAAGAAATAGCCAACTTCGTAAGTAAGTTGAAGAAAGGAACCGACAAGTACAAAGGTGTGTTTCCCTTCAAATGTTTTAATTATGGTAAAATTGGTCATTTTGCAAATAAGTGTCCTCATGCTAATAAGTTAGATAGTGATGAAGAAGAAGATCCCAAGAAAGAAAAGAAATATCAAAAGGGAAAGAGGAAAGGAGATAAAAGGAAAGTCTTCAAGAAAAATCTCTATTCAAAAGAAGGCAGTTCTTCATCTGAGGAATATGATGAAAGTGATAATGACTCAGAAAGAGTACTCTTTACGACCACAGAAGATAAGAAAAGAAATCCTGAAAGAAAAGAAGAAGTTGAAGTGTATCCTGAGGAAGAATTAATTAGTTCTTTAACTGAGATGAAGAAAGAAAGGAAGAAAAACAAATCATTCAAAGAAGAAAACATCTCCTTGAAAACCCAACTTGAAGAAGGAAAGAGAAAGGAATAAGTAATGCAAATCCACATGATAAAGAAAGAAAAAGAGTGTGGGAAGTTTGAAAAGGAAATCATGACATTGAGAGTTGAAGTCAAAAATATCAGCAAGAATTTGAAAAGTTCTCAAGTATTAGAAAACATTCTCAACATTTAAAGGCCATACAGTGACAAATCTAGACTAGGATACAAGAATGTTCATTTTGAGGAAGGTTCAAGCTCCATGAAGAAAGCAACATAACAAAGGAGTTATGCAGAAGTTCTCAAAGGAAGGAGTCATGGTCAACAAGAATTAGAAATGAATGAATACAAAAGAAATTATACATTCAGGAAACAAAGAAAATTCAACCAGTATGAAGGAAACAACCAAAGAGAAGATCATGATCATCCAAGGAAAGAATTCATAAGTATTACACCACAGAGAAGATCATTCATTCCCAGGTATGCAATTTTTTTTATGGTCATTGTTTTAAATGTACTAACTTTTGGCATAAATCTGTGAATTACAGAATGTATGAAAGAAATGTTCAAGAAAGAGATTCTTGTGTGGCCCCACACAATATGGAGTGTTACAAATTTCACAACTATGGACACATATCCCAAAATCATAGAAGCATGATAGAGCCCTTCGTGAAGGAATGCATTAATGTTAGATACATAAAGTTTTAGAAAGGAAAGTAGGAACTAGAAGAACGGGTGAATGAAGAATAGATGAATGAAGAGAAGATGAATGAAAAAATTCCATAGATTATACTTACGTGGCTTGTGATAGCACAAGATCAATATGAATTTATAGGCCAAGAGGAAGATGTCAGAATCTAGGAAGTTGATGAAAAGGAGGTTGTCAGAAATCATAAAGAATTTAAAAAGGATTATGAATCCATAGATGAAGAAGAATATTACTCTGCATCAGAGCAAGTATTGTTCTGAGTGTAATGTTCCTGACTTGGTTAGTCTAGGAAACGTTGCTAATGTGTGTGTAGGATCAATGGTTTACATCATATAAATGGTCATACAAATAATAAACGCGACAAAGGACTGCAAAGTCTGTATTATGATATCTCTGTGGATTACAAAATGGTCGAATGCAGCTGAATAAAATGACAATAATCGACTAGATAAACAAACAAAGAATCTTATTCAGAATAGAAATAAGCAACCAAAATATAATACCCGCAATATGGGAGCACTGTGGAATCAATGGATGTGTTGGGACTATGGCAGCTCTTATTGTAATTGTTGGAAGTCTGGAAAGTTTTCCCTGGGAGATATACTTCTCAAAATGGCCTGGAAACTATCCCAAATGATGTGCCCTGCTCTATTCCTCAGTATTGGTATCTGTCGGACCCCTCTGTTGATGAATCTAGACCCCGGGTGGATACCCCTGGGGGAATGTGCCCCTCTTCTTCTGGAAAAATGCGTCCTAGTGATTCCATCGTCAGAATCAGATGAGATATGTCTCAAAATGACCACCTTGGTCTACTGGGAAATGGGTCGGAAGGGTTTCCCTGAATCTGGTCTGATGCTCGCTCTGGAACCCCAAATGTGCCTGCCAAAAGTGTCGCACGTCCAAGTCTAGAAAATGCATCCCAATTGATTCCTCCATCGAAATCTGATGAGGAACCATGAAAAAGATGTGCCTTTCCATCCTCTCAAATGGGTCGAAGGGAAATCTCATAATTCTCCTTGGATGGGATAAGTCAACTAAAAACCCTCTCAGAAGCTGTGCCCTGACTCTGGATGAATGCGCCCTTGTTGTTGAACACTGTATAGCTGTTGTTGAAGAATGATGGAAGACCTGAATGATATTCCCAATGACTAGGGTGTGTCTCTCAACACCTAAATCAGCCAACTCGTGTCTTCCTCCTGGAATCCACTGAACTATATCTCCTGAGATGCATCTCTTCTCAATGACAGGTCATAATCTGCATAATGATGAATTAGGTCACTGACTCTTCTCTTATAGCTTTCTAAAACCCTAATTCACTTCTGAAACCCTAATTCGTTGTTGACCTTTTCCCTCCAAGTGACTTTTACTTTATTTTATTATTCCTTGATTAAATCACTTAATTAATTAATTTATTAATCATTTTACCGCTAAAAAGTGATTTATCCATCCTTATGGCTTCTCTGACCACTGAAATTCACTTCTCATCATCTTATCCTGTAGTGCTCTTATTCCCAATTCTAATGAGCTATTACACTAAGAGGTTTCTCCAAGTAATATGCCATTTATGACCTTCTTAGTGAAATTAATTAAGATATGACCCATAATAACTCAAAATTATGGAAATCGTTGGAATGCAAAGAAACAAAGCCAAGCTATGTGGAATGGATCTTGACGATGAAAAATGAAAGTCGGGCCCAATAAAACCCTTCAATATCTCCTGAACTCTCTGTCACCCCTATCTGGCTACTCTGGTAGGCATAGCACTCTGTAAAGTTATAATGTCCCAAAATGGGGACATTGCAGTCCTCCCTGCCGAAATATTGCTTGTCCTCAAGCAATAACTGAATCCAACTACATATGATACCGGGGTCCCATATCCACCTGTGTGACACAAGGTAGACTCCCCTCAAGATGTGGTATATCCAATTTCTCACCACGCATGACACCCACATGCTCATGATGAGTAGAATGATCAATGGCCGAGGAATCTCAGTCAACTCCCTGAGTAACCACTCTACTTGAAACTCAACTCCATCAAACATTGAACTGCTAAGTACTCCAATCCCTGGATCCCATATCAGAATGTCAACTACAATGCCCTATGGAGTATAGTTCTGTAACATATCAACACCATGAGTCTCCTGCAAATAACACATGGCCTCAACCCGAAATGGGTCTATCCTACGAAACCATACCAAACTCAACACGACCCTCACCAGCTGAACATGCTGCTGCCATAGTGAGGTACTACAAGACCTCAACGAATCACCAGTCAGTGACATGCTCTCCCCAATACTGAAACTCAATGGAAAATCAAAGTGACTCCCCCCTACAAACGTTCGCTCTTCTCCATAAGTCAATGAAATGTCTGGTCCTGTAATCCCAAGGTCCCATGCTAGTCTCTGATAGGGACCATCATGTTGATGCTTCTCTACTATGATCATGATTGTTTGCTCAAAGTATCCATACTGGATCCTCATAAGATGAAACAAACTATTGACCAAATGGACTCTTGGATTCCATGTCAAATTTGGAAGTTCATCACTTCCAATCCCTTCTAATTGCTGGTGTGCCCTACTGGTAAATGTCGAAAGCACTCCACCCTCATCCCAATGAGAGTCTGAATATGTAGCAACCTCTGAGATATCCTCTATCCCATGGCCTAGGATACTCCCCATCACGCCCATGGCCTCAACTGTCTGCCCCTGATGATCCACCCTTATCCTGATGAATGCAATCAAGATACTCCTGTCAAGTGGTCTCGACCTACTAACTCTCCATGTCCCCTGCCACTGTCTAGCTCCCCCTATGTTGTTGTTAATGATGAAAGTATCGGGAAAGGCTATCATAAATATCTGCAACCAACTGTAGGATTGGAAAGTATCATATTCTTTGGTCAATCCAAAGGAATTAACCAAAAGCTCGTCCATCGGAACCCATGGTAAATAATTGTCTGTACTCATCACTGAACACCAACCATCGGGTACAACGGTAGGTACCTCCACCAATTGCGGGTCAATCATTCTCCATCCATCATCACTCACACAACTACTTCTATGGTGAAGGTGATCTCCCAGATCTCTATACTACTGCAAGGGAGAGGAATCTCCATGCTCTACTAAGTACATCTCCTCCTTGCAATCTAGTGCATCCCCCTAAATCCCACTGTACAACTATGTATGTCTTTGTGAACTACCACTCATCATTGTGTGCCCCTGCATACTCATGTGATCTCCTGTATACACCTGCAACATCCTGGATCATGAGTGTACTACGGGTTCATCCTTTACATGAAGGTCAACCAATCCTGGAACACAAATGGAAGTGTCCTCATAACTTCCCCTGGCTCTGGAATGCCCATGTGTACATGTGTGCTCAATTGTCTCAATAGCCCTCGTGAAGGGTGGTCCCTGTGACCTATGGACATCCTCATGTATCTCTGGATCATACCTATCCATACTCATCAGTGATCCTGGGTACTCCTCATGATCCTCCCTTAACCGGTGCTCCATTGCTAAACCACCAACATCCTCTCGCAATGTGGCTGAGGGATATATCTGACTCTCTGCTAAAATAAATGTAGTGGATCTCTGTCTAATTTCCTCAAGGAGCTCCTCTGATCTGGACTCTGATTCTTGAAGGGTTGTATGTGTGCCTTCCAAGAATCTATGTGTTCTCACCAAATCATGAGTGAGTCGGTCCACCTCAACCTCCTACTTCCTCAGTGCCCTGTGATACATCTCGCCAACCTCCAATAGGTAATCCCTATCCCTCAACAATGGTTGGTAGTCGACCCTCATCACAATCACTCTCTCCCTGAGTGTATGGAAGTCATCAATGACAAGTCTCCCATCTGAACTATCATATGCCACCGAGGCCCTCCAACAATAGCCTGCCACCAATGCATGTGTATCATCAATGCATCTAGTGGCTGCCATGATCATGTCCTCATTGACTCTCAATTGTCCTGCCAAGTGTCATGACTCCTGGTCACAATCCTGTGAGGTGCTACCTCATGCCTCTCACTGGTAGTGTCAACAATGGAATCCCCAACAACACACTCCTCAAAGTATAAGGCACTGAACTTCCCACTGTCCCTTGTGCTACTAACTCCTCTTGTATGCCATTGCACGCCATCACCAATTGCAACCCCTATCTGAATCGCACCATATCCTGTATGGGAAGTTGTATCCTCCTGTGCACTCACCCTACTAATATCATTTGTGCCTGGATCCCATACAGATGTGTACAGACACATGCTATGTTCATTCTGACTAATAAGGAGTGCATCCTCATCACTATAGATCGATCCTGGGAATAAGTGACTCAACAAGTTGTCGGTCTCCACAACCTGTTCCATCAATGGAATCTCCAAGAGTGGTGATTCACTCTCCTCATACTAATAGGTATGTGTAAGGTCAACTACTCCAAGCCATACCTCTCCTCCTGGGTCTGCAGATCCATATGTTCCTTGTGTACAATCCCCACACAAGGCTCCTCTACCATATTAGGAATGCCATTGATATCCTCATGTGTCGTGGCTAGCATAGGTGACTGAGAAGATGAAAAATTTGGCTCACTCATCATAGGAAGTTCATCATTCTCCATACATGACTTCCTAGAAGTCATGTTTACACCCACCGGTAGGTCATCCAACCTCCTAATCTCATCATGTCTAAGTGCCAACACATATGAATCCTCACAAGTGTCACSACTATGCTGAAGTGTTGAATCCTCAACATTACCTGATGGGGAAGATGAAGTATATGCGTTATCATCATGTCCATACAATTGTCCCTCAAATGCATGAGAGTCACTAGCCTTATCGGACTACTCCAAATAGGAATMTATGGTTGCATTCACATGCACCTCCTCATCCTTGCTGTCATAGTGCACCTCAACAATGTGCACCTTCCATTTACCCCTACATCTGTGATTTGGCTTCCAAGTCACTTTGCAACTGTAGCAACGCTCCCTGCATCTAATGGGTGTAGGCTCCATCTGTGTTCCTGTCAATCCACTCGCTGGTAATGATGTATCTATATCCTTATCTAATTTTCCCCTTAGGCTAGCAGGAAAACCAACTCTGATACCACTGTAATGTTCCTGACTTGGATAGTCTAGGAAACGTTGCCAATGTGTGTAGAGGATCAATGGTTTACAACATATAAATGATCATACAAATAACAAACGGGACAAAGGACTGCAAATTTTGTATTATGATATCTTCGTGGATTACAAAATGGTCGAATGCGGCTGAATAAACTGACAATACTCGACTAGATCAACAGACAAAGGATCTTAGACGGAATAAAAATAAGCAACTAAAAGATAATACGCGGAATATTGGAGCACTGCAGAATCAATGCATGCGCTGGGACTATGACATCTTTGACGGTCTCAGAATGGCCTAGAAACTATCCCAAATGATGTGCCCTTGTCTAGTCCTCAGTACTGGTATTTGTTGGACCCCTCTGCTGATGAATCTGGACCCCGGGTGGATACCCCTAAGGGAATGCGCCCCTCTTCTTCTGGAAAAATGCATCCTAGTGATTCCACCATCGGAATCGGACGAGATATATCTCAAAACGACCACCTTGGTCTACTGGGAAATGGGTCGGAAGGGTTTCCCTGAATCTGGTCTGATGCTCGCTCTGGAACCCCAAATGTGCCTGCCAAAAGTGTCACACGTCCAAGTCTGGAAAATTCATCCCAGTTGATTCCTCCATCGGAATCTGATGAGGAACTAGGCAAAAGATGTGCCTTTCCCTCCTCTCAAATGGGTCGGAGGGAAATCTTGGAATTCTCCCTGGATGGGATAAGTCGACTAAAAACCCTCTCAGATGTTGCGCCCTCACTTTGGATGAATGCGCCCTTGTTGTTGAACACTGTATAAATGATGTTGAATAATGATGGAAGACCTAAATGATCTTCCCGGTGACTAGGGTGTGTCTCTCAACATCGAAATCAGCCAACTGGTGTCTTCCTCCTGGAATCCACTGAACTATCTCTCCTGAGATGCACCTCTTCTCCTCAATGACAGGTCATAATCTGCATAATGATGAATTAGGTCGCTAACTCTTCTCTTATATCTTTCCAAAACCCTAATTCACTATTGAAACCCTAATTCATTGTTAACCTTTTCCCTCCAAGTGACTTTTACTTTATTTTATTATTCCTTGATTAAGTCACTTAATTGATTAATTAATTAATCATTTTACCTCTAAAATGTGATTTATCCATCCTTATGGTTTCTCTAGCCAGTGAAAGTCACTTCTCATCATCTTATCCTGTAGTGCTCTTCTTCCCAATTCTGATGAGCTATTACACTAAGAGGTTTCTCCAAGTGATATGCCCATTATGACCTTCTTAGTGAAATTAATTAAGATATGACCCATAATAACTCAAAATTACGGAAATCGTCGGAATGCAATGAAACCAAAACCAAGTTATGTGGAATGGATCTTGATGATGAAAGATGCAAGTCGAGCCCAAAAAAACCCCTCAATATCTCCTAAACTCTCTGTCACCTCTATCTGGCTACTCGGGTAGGCATAGCACTCTGTAAAGTTATAATGTCCCAAAATGGGGAGATTACACTGAGCCATCCAACTTATGGACTCCCTGTAAATATGAATATTGAACAAGGGGAGTCAATGTAGTAGCTACTACATATCATAGAAATATCCTTCAAGTAGTTTGAGGTGTTTGCATAGATAGATTCAAAGCAGTTGGATAACAGAAGTATAGAGTGACAGATTAATCGGTTGAGAAGTAGTGTTCCCGTGTAGGTATCAATTGGCAGTTACACAGGAAGAAGGTTATGATTGTATTACATGTATGTATTGAGGAAGGTATATCTTCCAGACATACACAATTTGACAGATTGTTCTAGACATATAGAGTTTGATTTACAGAAAGAGAAGACCAGTGGACACATTTTATTCAGTTTGAAGAAATAGTAATATGTGATGATCAGTTGCAGATGTGAAGCCTTCATAATAGTATAGTGATAGATGGATCGGTATTGTGGATAGTTGAGTAGAAAAGGTATGGACAGTTTGTGACATATGGACAGATATGGATACTTAGTAGGTACATATAACATGGGTCAGAGAATATACATAGAAGTGTATATACAATTGGAATCAGTGGTATCAGTTAGAATCAGTTGGTCACATAAATGAAAGCAGTAAAAGGCACAACAGAACAGGGAAAGAGAAATAGTCAGCAGAAGATAAATCATCATAATAAAAACATTTAATAGTATGGTCAAGTGAACATAACAAGTGAATGATGAAATCAAGAATGAATTCTTTTTATATATGTCAGGGAGTTACAAGAGGAAGAACCAATGGAAAACTAGCAAGCAATGGAAGAGAGGAAAGGAAACACTTACAGGTAGCCCTACATTGATCTACATGACATCTTGCAGAGAAGTCAAGGGAAGAGGAATCATCAAGACAGTCATAATGGAGGATCAATAGCATACAAAAAGGGGGAGACATATCGACAGGGGGAGTTATAATTTTTCCCATGATGTCAAAGGGAGAGAAACAGAAAGATCAAAAGAGTCAAGCGCATGAAGTTAGATAAGGATTATTCAAAGAAGATATACTTTCAAGGGGAGTCACTCTTTTCTATCAAAAGAGAAGAAGAACTTGGAGAGGAACACGAGGAGAGAAACATGTGAAGAGAAAGAGAAAATGAATGGAGAGAGAGAGAGAGAGAGAGAGAGAGAGAGAGAGAGAACAGATGCATGAAGACAAGGGATCAAACCCAAGGAGAGAGGAGACCCTTTCCTTTTATTTCAAAGGGGGAAATCGAGAAACATCAATGAGGAGAAATTGTCACAAGGGGAGCATGAGTGTTGGAGAATCAATGTTTCCATCAGCGTTTCCATCAATGTTGGTTTTTCCATCAATGCCAAAGAGGGACATTGTTGGATAATTGGTTTGGACAGTTGGTTTTCATTGATGTCAACCCTTAGGGATTGATTTCAACCCTTGGATATTGATTTCAAATCTTGGAGAAGTCTGGAATATGTGGATGAGATTGATGGTGAGTTAGCAACATATGTGATGGGTGAATGAAGCCCCAACGGTGTAGTTTTAGTACCCGAAGTTGATTGAGGAATATGGAAATGAAGGACGGTATAAATGCAGGTAAGACACTCATATATGGATAGTACTCATTGTTATGTTTCTGGTGATATGTGGTATGCCACATGGTTCCTCACGATTAGGGAGATATGGCCTTGTGAAGTTGGAAGCCCCGAAGAATAGTCAATAAGCCCCTAGTTGGTTACAAGTCAATGAATGAATGGGTAAAGTGGTTGTGACAAGAAAGTACTAGAAGTCCTAAGATTAAGGAAAGAGGTTACTATGAAAAATTATATAAGCACCTCAAGGAGTCTCTCATAGTACACACACACCTACATTGAATATCTATCTTGTGAATGTTATGGTATAATATTTTGGTCTATTGGAGAATCTGACGACAAGTATTTGACAACAGAGAAAGTGAGAGAAAAGAACGAAAGTTTTAGAGCTATAGAGTGCTAGGGTTTTTCTGTAACCCTAATTGGGTAGGCCTTCACGAGTCATCTTGAGGGTGTCACGTGAGGCACCCCCATAGGTTGCCTAAGTGATAACACACAAGGCCCCACATGACAGAGAGTCTTAGTCCTGCGAGGCTAAGGAAAATTTGGGGAAATGTGGGTACCAGGCTACTGAAGGTTGTGGAAGAGTTGCAAGTCTGTGTTATAGTACAACATGTCAGCTATAGGTCACAGGTATGCTTATGTGAGTATTTCTTATGCTTGGTGATGGTATGGTACATGCTTGAGAGGCATGTATTATTGATGCATTGTACATATTGGTGATATTTGTATGGTACATTGACTAGTAGCACATCTTGGTTGTATTGGTATCTGGTTTGGCTACATGGTGATGATGTTACATGCTTGAGGCTTATTCTTGGTATACTCTTGAAGCATTGACACATGGTGTATGGTTTTCATTGATATTGATACATTGTTGAAGATTACACTCGGTATATGACAACACATGTATGAGATACATCTCTTGGTGATGTTGGTACTTGTTTGAGATACATCATTGATGGTACTAGCTTGATATATCCTATGGTGTATGGTGTATGGCATGATTAAGTGATATGGTATATGGTTGAAATACATTGTTGGTACATGGCATGGTATAGGTGTTGATGTACATGGTTGATGCATGGTATGATACAATATTGGTAATGGTATGGTTTTGATGTACATGGTTGACGGTTGAGGAATATGGTACGGGTTATGGTGCATGGTTGTTGCATAGTTTGGTACAAGTTATGGTGTATGGTTGATGCACGGTTTGGCACAGTTGAGGTACATGGTTGATGCACAGTTTGGTACAAGTTTTGGTGCATGATTGATGCATTGTTTGGTACACATGTTGGTTCATGGTTGATGCACTTGTTATAGTACAAGTTGTGGTACATGGTTGATGTTTGGTATGGTACAGGTTGATGCTTTAGTACATGGTCGAGACACATATATTTTGATGGTATGTTGGTGATCTTGGTACATGCTTGATAGAGGCATGTGTTGGTGATGTTGGACATCTAGTTGAGAGGTGTCCTTGGTATATGATCCTTTTGAGAGGATCTGGTTGAGTTTCGGTGACACTGATAGGTTGGACAAGTTGGTCAGTGACAAGTTCGATGCACTGGCAGGTTGACAGTGACAGGTTGGATACAGTGATAGGAATGACAGGTTACAGGTTGATGTGACAGTGGCAGTGATAATGACAGTGACAGTGATAGTGGCAGTGATAGTGGCAGTGGCAGTGAAAGTGATTGTGGTAGTTATAATTGGTCTACACTTATATTTCAGGGTGAAAGAATGGGGCAAGGAAAAGGGGTTGTATCTCCTTCCGGTTGGTTCCAAAGAACTCAGGGAGTTGGAATTCCTTCAGGTTGGAGCCTAAGAATCAGGGGGTTGTAGCCTCCTTCTGGTTGGCACTGGAGAATTCAAGGAGTTGTAGCTTCCTTTAGGTTGGTGCCTCCTTCCTGTTGGTGCTAGAGAATTTGGAAGTTCATGCTTCCTATGAATGTATTCTTGATATATATAAGAAATCGTTTCGTGGTTTTCTCCCATTTGGGTTTCCATGTAAATTCTGGTGTACTATGTACTTGATGTGATGTTGTTGACATGATACTTCTTATGATTATATGTTCATGATCTATTGATGATATAATGTTGATATAATGTTGATAAAGTTGACATATATATTGTGGTTAAAAGTGGTAAATTTGCTCATATTGATTCACCACCCCTCCCCTCTTAGTATTCCAACGGTAGGCTTATCAAGATATACTTAAAATCATTCGCCATCAGACTATCTCATCGACCTATTGTATTCTCACCATGAAATATTTCATTTGCTTTTCCAACAGTCCCAAAGTTACAACAATCTCTTTAGAAAATTGTTGAACAACATAAACATGTTGGTATAATTTGGTGATCATAGGAATGTTTTTTTTCATTTGCATGGATAGTATACAACACAAATTCACTAAGATGATGTTTTTTTTGCCTTGTAATATGCCCCCTAGTTTTGATGATTGACAATTGTTTCACTCTTATGTTTCATGTTAGCTTCCATTTGAAAATTTGGGATATGGTGGTGTGAGACATTTCCTCCACACCAACTATCATTTTCTCGGTAGTCTCAATCATGCATTGGTCAACTTCTCTTTTTCCGCACTTAAGCATTTTACTCTCGATGACCTTCTTCTTTCTGATGAAAGTGAAAGCGAAGGTGTCGAGTATTGACGATGGAAAAGGTTTCGAGTATTGACAATTTGTCCTCATCAATTGTAGGTGGTGTCTTCTTCAAAAACTCTTTGAGCTAGTGGACCATTTGGAACTCCCTACTCCACTTCTAGCAAATCCCATGCTTGCACCCATACCTTATGTTGTAGTTCTAATATTTTAATACTCAATGAAAATTTTTCTTGAAATAAGCGAATAATTATACGAAATTTGGTTTATAAGCAATCATTTGTGTTCATAAATAATGAAATTTAAAATAAGCGTAGGATATGCAGATTCTTTGCTTAATTCAAATCTATAAATTGACCATTTAAAACAATAAATAAAATATGTGTTCAAATATACAACATATTATCAGAACTAAAACACTTTTAATCCAACTAAAGGATAAAGAACTTGCCCACAACCAAACTTGTGTTGTAGAACTAAAACACTTATAATTCAATTGAAGGAAAAATAACTTACCCACGACCAAACTTGTGCGGCAAGGTCTAAGCTGCTATGCAACACTTGTTATATATGGTTTTGTTTTTTGGGGGTAATGAAGATCATTAATGCTTCTTCTAAAATGTTTGGTTTTTTTTCATGTGTTTGTTTTTTTCTACAAATTGTCTTTGGTAAGAGATAATAACTCTCACAAAGGGAATTTTTTTTTCTTAAAATTATTAAGAAAATGCGTTTATCTAAAATTTGCATAAAAAATATTAATTTTGAAAAATATTTTTAAATTTTTATTTAAAAGGAAGATGTTTATTTGACTATTTTATTCTTTTATTGAAACATAAAAAAAGAAAATCATATGAAATATTTATATTATAATCCCAAAAGTTACACTATGTTTTTAAATAAAAGAAACATCACACAAAAAACATAAGATAAACAATTCCCAACTAGTGATGGTGGCATACATGATGTTTAACCATGCCAGTATTCTTTATAAATATTGGCATTTGTATTAATGCAGCTTTAAAACCAGACATCATCTACATATTTCAAAGAGTTACTACAACTCAGTAACTAGAATTCCCATGAGTTCAAAACCTTCTAGATTACATGTGAAAACAGGATGTTCTCCTTTGCATTTCCAATCTTTATTGAAGTAAAATGGAGCAATTTATTATCCTTGGATGCTTGGAGTATTGTACATGTCTAAATATTTCATTTCACATAAAATATTTTTTTTATGTGGCAAATATGAACTACAAGTTTGATATGGGTAAATTAGTAAATTTTATTTTTACATATGTCCTCAAGACAGTCAAATAGTAAGTGCTTTGTTATGGTTAAGTTGTCATTGATTAACTTTTCTATTACTTTTGATAAATGACATGCAAGATTTGGAAGTCACAAATTACTAACATCCCCCCACAATGAATTCCGTCCGTTGTAGGGAACATCACAACCTGCTCATAATATACATGCATTAGGGAACATCACAACCTGCTCATTAATAGAATTTAATGATATTCTATTAATGATAGGTTTCATGATCAAATAAATCCACATAGGAAAAAAGTGAAAGAGACACCAAGAATAAAAGGTCATAATTGAAAAATACCTAAACTAATGCAGTGTATCATCAAATCATCATATACCAAGCCAACTTGAGAATACACATGATTCTTCACTAATTAATAAATCTCAATAAATTTGGAAGATGTTTTGACAAACATTGCGAGTGAACTTGTCGATTCTTGGGTGTTTGTCCCAATTTTTCAATTGGATTTGTATATGCATTGGATGTTTTTCTGTGTTGATAGGCCATGGACTAGAAACAATAATTAAAATGAATTAAAGAAGAGAAGATTTGTAGAAGAAGATATTTCTATATTAAGTTAAGATTAAATAGAAAATACAAAATTATCAAGGATAATTGTGTTAATATATTTAACATTATTTAATAATATTTATAGATACTACAAGAAAAAAAAATTAATGGACGAGAAACAATAATTAAAATGAATTAAATAAAAGAAGAGAAGATGTGTAGAAGAAGATATTTCTATATTAAGTTAAAATTAAATAGAAAATACAAAATGATCAAAGATAATTGTGTCAATATACTTAACATTATTTAATAATATTTATAGATACTACAAGAAAAAACTTAATTCTTGGCTAACTGTGTCAATAGACCTAATGTAAGGTCTTGTTGATGTGTCTAAATTCGTCCAATAATAGTAAGGGGTTATCCCTAGTAAGAAGTCTAAATTAGACCTCTCGTCATTTAGAATAGAGAATCCATCTGGATTTTGTCCTAGTAACCTATATTGGTTTGTTTTTACCGATTGCAGCCCTATTGGTTTGTTTTTACCGATTGCAGCCCGGCCCGGTCCACCGATGAGAGTGAATGATGGATGGTTATGCAAACGAAAGATGTAGATGAAGACTATGTAAATCAATGTATATAATCTACTTCTAATCTACCCTATCCTAGCTAGGAGTGAACTATAGTAACATAATGAGTTGTAATGAAACTAAACTATGCATAAACCCCAATCAGATAGCTTTCATGAAGACGCACAGTTAGAAACACATGCATGCAAGTCTATAACTAGAATATTCTAAGTCACGTTTATGCATACATTCACAACTCATTCGCTCAGGACATGTAATATAAGAAAGAGTAACAAAACTACAAGAAGACATATATTGCATCAGAATAGTCCATAAACAAACATGCTCTTACAACCCATGTGAACAACAAACATTCTGCTTGAAATAGTTCACGGTGAAACAACAACACATGTGAGTCATTCTCTCTATTAAAAGTTGGCCCACGGAAATTCTCCGTATTAACAGTTTCAGCAATAGCAAATGAAAACTCTCAGGACAACTCTCCAAATTTAGTTGACACTGTATTCCCAAAGTAGTTAAGAAGTGTACAACGTTTTAAGAGCCAAAAAGCCCGCCATTTGAGTATAATTTTAGTATTATTGGGGCGCGATATGACTCTTGGCCTTCTTGGTATTTATTCCCTTTGCGATGATGAGTAACATAGACAATGGTTACATTTCCAATTTGTCCCCTAGTGTTGATAGGTTGTCATGTATTTTGGCCTTTTGTGCCTTACGCATCATGAAGACTGGCCTCGGCATGGGGACATCTTTGTTATCCAAATTTGGCAGTCGATTGTCATGTAGGTCAAATCTCTTCTTAAACTATCTGTGTTGGGTCTCCCTTGTTGTTCCTTTATCACTGCTACATATGTCGTTATTGCTCCTTTGTCATCTTTAGCTGTAGATTGCATTGCGATAATACTAAGCACAACCCTCCTCCACTCGGTACCTGGCACCATTCAACATACCATAGATGAGAGTAACTCCAAATAAACTATCAAAACTAATCATTATGGCATTAAATAATTGTTGAAGTATCATGTAAACTTTCATGCATTCGGTTCATGGTTTATCTACTCATAATTGAGACGTTGCGTCCTTCAACACTGCTCATGAGGTAACATATCTTCATCTAAAAATAAGTATACAATAGGTTAGAAATATCTCAAATAATATAACTAAGAAATTATAGAACTCAAAAATACATTTCCAACTATATAAAGAACACACAAAACATACACTCTAATAAAACCTTATGGCCAATTTACGAAAGACAATTATTTTAGTTTCGGAGGAGTTAATGCTAACTCCTAATTTGCATTGAAGGAGTTAGAACTAACTCCTCTGATTTTCCATTGGAGAAGTTAATACTAACTCCTCCTACTTGCCATCGGTCGGAGGCCAAGTCATGAACCCCTCCGTTGTAAGTTGGGACTAAGTCATGAACTTCGTCGAGTGATCGTGTTGGTGTGCATTCTTTTAAGCTCTCTTGGAAAGCGGTCATTGAAATATCTAACCCTAGACTTTGTATCCACATCATCTTCATGGTTATGGTTGTGGTAGGCTAGATCAAATCATCATGCAACCGTTTCCCGAAGGTTTGGTTTCAGGTGAAAAGGGGAAATGTTTGAAGCAGAGGTTCACTTTATCATGGCAATCCCTTGTATACCTTTATTTCTAGCACAACGATGGAAAGGAATTAGCATCATGAACTCCTGAGCAACTTGGTTGTATTTATCACAAGCTGGGATGTGATCAGGGCAATTCAGTGGGGGATTATCTGTAAATTTTGTGGGCTCTCTTCCTTGCCAGATCGGCCTTGAACTATGTTACATCAAAACCAATTGACCTTCAGCTTAGTCCCGGTTTCATTGTGCTCGTATAGCTGGCCCAGGCTCTGATTTTAGGGTTAGCAACAACTGAACGGTCGGTCAATAATCATAGAACGGAGCTGGGCGCATCCATTGTTTGCAACCAGATCGTGTTATCATTTTATGGCCTCCGAATACAGTTCGTATTTTCTTCCATTTCCTCCATTGTTCTGGTCGGCTAACTTAAAAAAAATTAAACCTTTTACCCAAAGCGGTTTTGTGGAGGCCGGAACCAAAGTACACTTACGCCAATGCATTGCAGGAGGATTCAAATACTCATACCTTGCCCATACGATGTCGGATTGGAGTGTCTCTTGTTGCGCCCTGGAGAGTGTGGGGAAGCGTTTTCAGCGATGCGCCATTCAAACACTTTACCTGTGTAGCGATTGATGTGACCTATTCATGAGAGAAACCCCAAGCGATCCGTTACGGCACTTACAAGCGTCGGATTCCGATTCCGAGAGTTGCGTTAGAATTGCAATGCCGAAAAGCATATGACTAGTCTGTTTCAGGTGTGAAAATTTCACTTTGACGAGGCAGAAAATTGAGGCAACTGACGTTTGGAGCACTTAGCACTATGTAAGAGCCAGGAGGGCTGAATTGGGCTGAATTTCGTCCAAAGCGCAGTTTGCAGTCAATGCAAGATAAACAGATGATGTTTTTAACACATATGATGCTAGAGGGTGCTTTCATAATCCAACTTCGGTCATAAAATTAAGGAACGTGAACTAAACAAGTTGATGTGGTACGTGAATGCAAGTTGTTGGTGATACAGACCGGTTTGATTATCACTGCAATATGGAGCGGTTTAGGCATAGTAAGCAATCAGTGAACAACAATATAAATGGGCGTGGAGAATTTAGTCATTGGAAACCATTTGAGAGACCGGCTTGCAGATGCAGTAAGAGGGGTCCAAGCTGGAAGAGAATGATATAAGATTCAAGGCGAAGGTGAGCTACGTTGAGTTAGTCAGTGTTGGCGATAGGGAGAAGATCATCTTTGATGCGCTTGGTGATGATGAGGGATCGACGTCCTTCATTTGATGTACTGAAAACAAGAGAGGGACACTTATGAATAGGTGGTGCGTTGGGGACGAAGTGGCGAAACTTGTCAATATGCAGTGCAACGAATCAAAAGAGAGGGATGTTGTCAAAATGCGATGCAACAACGCGAGTGGAAGGGAGTCAGTGGGTGAAGGCATGTGTGCAACAAAGATAATCATGTGACCAATATTGGTGAGACAACATTGATCATGTGATCTTCGTCGACGATGAAGATGTGTGTCAGTGAGTGTTAGTGGAAGTGCGATAACACGTCAGCCAAGTTCAAAAGGAGGTGGATGTTAAGAACCAAATATCAATATAGCATAGAAAATCCTCAGAAAAAGTACTCAATGCCTTGAAAAATAGATAATTTCAGATAATAAGCCTCTTCGAGGGGGCAACCTCCTTTTACCCCACTTAAATGTTCAAGTACAAGATGATTCAAAATGAAAATGTCTAGGAGACTAGGAGGTATAATTACAACTAATGGTCTAAAGCCGACATAAATAAAATAACATTACTAATATAATATGCCCCAATTAAGGGGTAATGAGCCAATATTAGGGCTTAACATGCCCCTCCCCTTGAGACAAGTGTTGT
>SNQJ01S0000182.1:124196-137910 GCA_010110895.2 Picea sitchensis
CTTTATTTTCACCATAGTGATGTTCAGGGGGGGTGTTGAAGTTACCTCACACACACATAGGATTTATTTTTCCTAAGGTTTTTCCTTATTTATTAGTCATAATTAGTCATTATCCAGTCTCCTATATTTTAGGGGAGAATATTCCACCTGGAGAATATTTTCTTTCAATTGACACTTTAGTTTGACTAGTTGAGTTGAGTTTAGATGTTACATTGGTTTTGTCACCATGCAACATTGGGATCATCACCAACTAATGCGCACTTGCCTTGGGATCATCAACAGACTAGTGCATTACCCTTGATTTCCTGAGTTAACTCCTCACTAATGTGTGTTCAGTCAGTTAACTGAAGACTAGTTTACTAGTTAACTCAACTAGGTGGCAGTTCACTCACGTAACTGCCTGAGAGACTAGACTAGGTGGCAGTTTACTCTCGTAATTGTTGGTGTGTGTCCAGATCACTCTAGACCACCACTATGGTTGATTAGTGACTCATGTATCCTATATCTATTGTAAATTATTCACTCTTTGAGTGTGGAATATGGTTAATGAGAATTCTTCTTCTTCTTTCTCCAATTCTCTCTGCAAATGTGTGTATTATTGTTTAGCTAGATCTATTTTGTGCAGGTTCAACACATTTACATACCAGGGAGGTTAGCTCAAAAAGAGATTTTACACTCTAAAAATAGATATTTGTTCAACAACTTAATTTCGAATGATCCTTCCAACAATACATTTGATCGTACAAAATAGGGATTGGTTTGATCTAGTCATACATTTCAATGTCTTTGCCTTTCACGAGCCAAACAAGTAAATCTTTCCTTGTTCCCTGATAAAAATCAAAATTGAAAGTGTGCAAAATCCTTCATAAAGCCTTCAGGGTATGATGACAGCAGTAGCCTTGGAAGTTTTTGTTTGATCTTTGTGGTGAGTACGATGTTATGCCAATAGAGTTTGAAATTTATTTCTCTGAGCTCTTTGAGCAATGCTCTTTGCACTCTTTTCTTCCTCTTAAAACCCTGAATCCTTTCTTGCTGCCTGACACTCCATGGTTCTACATAAGCCTTCTCTTTCTTCAGTTGTTTCACCACCTTTCAGAATTCTCTTATCTTTTTTGTGTCAGTTCTAACCTTAACCTTGAATTCGGGGAACTCATCTGCAGGTGCAGGCTCATTCAGATTTATGTCAACCTTAGGCTCTCTCAATTTAATCTGGTACCTAGAAACCAATCTTGAGTTGTGCTCTTCATATGAACTAGTTGAATCCATGGTTTCAGGCATGTCCGATAATTGGTCTGAATCTACAAGGTGGCTTTCTTTATTTTCAGGAACCCTACTTATACCTTTAGCAGATGCTTTATCTCTTGACAATCTGGTAGTGGCTCTTGTTACAGGTCATGTAGGGGATGGAACAATCTGCTTGTCACTTTTTACTGGTTCTTTATGTAATGGGGGTTTTCCTGCCTTTTGTTTGACATCTCCTTTAGCATCCTCAGAATGATCTTCTATAATTATGACATCTTCTTTTTTGATTAAGGGATCGAACATAGCTTTGGACCTTAGCATGTATTCGTTGGTAATTCTAGTAGAATTCCTCCTAGGGTTTTGAGATACAGGCACATATTTCTTCTTCTACCTTTTGACTGCAACACCTTTCTTACTGGTTTATGGCGATTTATACTTGACTGTGGTTTTAACATCATAATCTTCATCAGAGTCTTCTTATATTTTTACATCTGCCTCAGAAAACATTTTGATTTCTGTATCTAATTTGGGTCTCTTACCTCTGTTGGTCCTCGTCACCCTGATGGCAGGCATATCTTCTTTAACAAGGGTCTCATCAACTGGAATACTCTGTTCTTGTGTAATAGTTTTTTTCCCTTTGCCTCTTTTCTGTTTGTTGGGTTGTGGATTAGGATTTAGGGATTGGATCAACCAACTCCAGGGTTTTTGTACCTCCCTCAGAGAAGAAACGACCAGAGTCTTAATTAAGACTTGATGAAACAAACTACTCTTTGCAGTGGCGGGGTGTGACTGCACTCTTTTTGACATCTTTGCCAAGCTTTTGACTAGAAAGTAGGGCAGATTTAAAGGATAGTCTTCGTTTAGATGCATTAACAACCTAATGTGGTAGATGTAAATCAATGAAAATCTGCCTTCGCAGGTGATATACCTGTGGATGATGATTAAAGCAGTGTGCCATTCATGTCTAATCCAACTGTGAGGGACTCCCTTTCTCCAATCCGGGTTTTGCTTATCTGGTAGAAATAATTGATTGAAATTTTTTGTGACTACATGCTCCTTCTTCCACCATCGCTCTCCTCCAACTACCAATCTGTAATCTTTGGCGATGGATTTTTCTATCACCAACATCAGCAATTTTCCGATCTCCACTTCGAAACCATTGAATTTCTTTGCAAACGCCATAGATACATGTTCGTCATAACCTTGGAAGGTGGTGAGGAATTTGAACCATCCAGCGTCTATAAACTTCTACGCCATCTATGGATATGCTTCAAGAAGCTCAGCGCCCTCGGGTTCCAATCTAACAACTTGCCCACTTATCTTAGGTGCCATATCGATAATACAATGCTGCAACTTAGCACTGTCAAAATTTGAATTCACAACCTATAACAATTAGCATATAACAATTCCTTATGAAAGATACCTGTGCTTATAATTCAACAAAATCATAACGATGAGTTACAGGATCACATAATGATCTTTGGGAATTGAAATGATTTGAAATGAGTCTTTTGCAGGTACAGAATGATCCCATCATATAACAATTTGAACTGTATAATGATTCAAGAGATATTGTGGGACACATGCAGATTATCAATGCATGATTTATGTAATCATAAAAGAATCAGGGTAGTTGGCGCTTATCATGACATGATTACATTAGCGCTACAGGAATAGTGTTATTCCAATAGCGTTATTAATAACTTTGGCAGAAATTTGAATTTGCAAGATTTAAATAGGCATATGATATGACAATTCTCCTAAAACCATGTCTTAAACCCCAAACTTAAGAAAATTATTCAAAAAGATAAAATGTGAAACATAGAAAACTCAAAACAAAGATAAAAATCAAATAAAAGCAAACAATGAAGTACAGGTAGGGAGGATTTTAGAATTAGAGTTTCTCACTAAATCAAAAGCAAAAATAGAGACTAACATTGGCTCCTTCTGGGGGTGGTGTTTTGAAGGAAAAATCCAAGAACTACAGACCAATGCCTTTTCCTTTATTTTTGATTCACTGTTCTCCCCACATCTGTCAGTATTTATTCACAACACAACTGTAGAACATAAGTCCATTGGGTATATGGAGTCTTTATTGAAAGGAAAACCTATTATACAAGCTGAAAACCTTATAAGTCTTTATTGAAAGGAAAACCTATTGTACAAGCTGAAAACCTGACAAGTCTTTAAATAAAATAGTGTTTCAAGAACCTCCCATTCACTGGGCCTCCAAAAGTTTCTGTATCATCTAGATTATGCAAGAGAAAAGTATTATTGTCCATTACCTTGGCTATTCTGAAATGACCATACCATAGGTTATCGAACTTACGATGTTTTTCTTTATCCTCTCTCCTAGCATCCCACCTTAACACCAAATCTCCTTCATTAAAAACATCTTTCTTAGTTCCTTTATCAAATGTGGCCTTGACTTTGCTCTGATGAGCAACAACTTTCTGATTCACCTGTTCTCTAACATGTTGAACCTCAATCATCTAAAAAATTCTCCTTTGGAGATCATTGGGTTATTCTAACTCTTCTTGTAAAAAATTTAAAACTGGTAGGCCTAATTGAGTCGAAAGAATAGCTTTTGTCCCATATACCATATGGAAAGGAGAGGTTCCAATAGAATTTTTGTTACTGATACGATTAGCCCATAGGGAAAACTTTAACTTGGAATCCCATGATTTTTTATTTTCTGCCAGTAGTTTTTTGATAATCCTTATTAGGCTTTTATTAGAGGAATCTACTAACCCATTCCCTTGGGGGTAGTAGGGAGTAGAGTGGACCAATTTAATACTATAGTTATTGCAGAAATCAATCATGGAATTGGATTTAAAAGCTTGTGCATTATCAATGACTAGATTTTTAGGACAACCAAACCTGGAAAAGATATATCCTTCAAGAAAATCCATGATTACCTTGTTTGTTGCATTCCGAGTTGGAATTGCTTCGATCCACTTTGTAAAGTAATCTGTGGATGTAAGAATCCATCTATGTTGCCCCTAGGATGAAGGATTGATCTCCTCGATGAAATCCAAGCCCCACTATTGAAATGGTCCATGAGTGATAATTGGTTTTAGAGGCAGAGACATAAGTTTCTTCTTTCCAACAAATTTCTGACAGGGTTCACATGCCCTGACCTGAGAAAAAATATCTGAGAATAGAACTAGCCAGTAATAGCCTACCCTGGGAATTTTGAAGGCAGTATCTTTCCAATGGTGATGGCCTCTGCAAACACCATGATGTAGATCACAAAAACATTGTTTGGCCTCTTTTTCATTTACACACCTCAACAAAATTCCATGAGGGTCTTTCCAGAATAAGATCTGATTAATAATGCAGTATTTTACTGATCTTAATTTTAATGATCTGAACTTCAATTTATCCAATTCTGGAGGAGATTGAAAATTCAGAAGAAAAAATACGATATCTTTGTACCATGGTGAAGAAACATACTTGTTGTTTACCTATAAATTTGTTTCTTCAATCTAGAATGAAGAGTCATGTGTCTTACCTAAAAGATGGTACAACCCAATTGCTTTGCAATTAGATTTTGTCATTAATTTGGCAAGACCTTGACCTTTTATCAGCTGAGTAGGATTTATAGTGAGGTTATACTCCAGGATTGTTGTTATCCATTCTCCTCTCTTTCCTTCACAATCAGGCTGAACTAAGATTTCTTTGACTGCACTGCTTGGGACATTAGCCGTGATCTCAGATTGAAGAACATATACTCTGAAGGATTTCAGAGCCTTTACCAGGGCATAGACTTGTTTCTCCATTATATCATACTTCAATTCAGAATCTCTGAGAGTTTTGCTAAAGAAGGAGAAGGGTTGCTCATATCCTTGCTCATTTCTTTGCAGAAGAACAACAACTATGGTATTTTCTGAGGCAAAAGAGAAAATCATGAATTCTTTGGAGTAATTTGGAATGATGAGAATAGGGGCCTAAATAAGAGACTGTTTGATCTTTTCAAAATATTCTTTAGCTTCTGGTATCCACTTAATCTCTGCATCGTTTTTCAACATGTCAGTAATGTACTTGATAATCTCTGCAAAATTTGGTATAAACCTCCTTAAAAATTTACTTTTACCAATGAAGGACTAAATAGACTTTTTGTTTCTCGGGATGTCTATTTGTTGGATAGCCTTTACTCTTTTAGGATATATTTTAATACCTTCAAGTGAAACAATATGTCCTAAAATCTTTCCTTCCTCCATGGCAAAGTGTGATTTTTTAGGATTGAGTGATATACCGTACCTCCTACATTTCTCAAAAGTCTACTTCAAGTGCTGTAAATTTTCTTGATCAGATGTTGAAAATATAGTGATGTCATCAAGATAAATAACTACAAACCTGTTTTTCTCACCAATAAAATCAATGTCCATATCCCTTTGAAATGTGGCTCCTGCATTCATGAATCCAAAGGGCATCTTTTCATACATAAAAGTGCCCCAGGGAGTGGTAAAAGTTGTTTTCTTTTTGTCCTCCTCTACTACTGATATTTGATTGTACCTTGAGTATCCATCAAGCATAGAGATCCTCTTTGCTCCTACAACTCTTTGTAAAATATGATCCATTTTTGGTAATGGGTAATTGTCTTTCAAGGAGCACCTGTTCAAATTCCTGAAGTCCACATAGAGCCTTATCTCTCCACTCTTCTTTCTGACAGGTACAAGGTTGGCCACCCACTCTGAGTATCTCAGTGGCACTATGATTTTGGCTTCCAATAACCTTTTCAGCTCCTTTTCTATTACAGGTAACAACAAAGGATTAAACTTCCTGGACTTTTGCTTAAAAGGTTTCAATCCAGGTTTCAGGGAATTTTTTTGTTGTATGATCTCTGGATCAAACACCTTCAAATCTTCATAAGACTAGGCAAATATATCTTAATATTGCTTCATTAATTCAACATATGCTTCTTTCTGTTTTTTTGACAATTTTCTAGATATTTTGACCAACCTGGGATTTGAATCAATGTTGATGTCACAGTCCACTACATCAGTTTCTTCTGACTGAATAACAGCCTTCCTGGAAACATCATTGTGATCAAACAACCTCTCTAGTGGGACCAAACCTTTAAGCAGATGGTTGGTTTTCAGTTCGATAATTTTGTGTCCATCAATTTTGTCTTGAAGAATATCTGCAGCATGTACCTCTACCTCACCATCTTCGTCATCTTGATCTATTGAAATGTTAGAAAACTCTTCAATAGTTTCCAAGAATATTTGAATTTCCTCATCATCTTTAAAGACCTGCCAATGTTTTATATTGTCTGGTATTGAGGGTCTATGTCTAACCTCAACTTCAAATTTCAGATTAGGAAACATTGGAGTTTTAAAGTTGCTAGCTGCAAGTGCCAAAGATTCAGCCTGCTGATTTAAACTTATGTGCACAAAAGTAATATTGAATGCCAAAAAGAAATTATCCACATAATCCCATACTTCATTTATGTACTTTTTCAACCTTTGTTGTTTGGTTTGATATATGTTCTTGATTTGGTGAATAATAAGTTCTGAATCACCAAAAACAGAAAGCTTATCTATACCCATATCTTTAGCATCTTTCAACCCTAACAATAAGGCTTCATACTCACTGATGTTATTGGTTGTGTCAAATTCAAGGTTATATGACATAGGAATAAACTCCTTGGTAGGGGAAATGAAGACAATCCCAACACCAAAACCTTCTCTAGAACATGCCCCATCAAAATATTTTTTCCAAACAAAATTATCTTCTCTATCCCAAACAACGGTTGGTGTCTTTCTAACTGATAATTCTACCATCTGATCACTCATGTTAAAAATAGAGGAACCAAGATCATCGTCTACAACATATATAGGATGATTAGTGGGGTTCTCGTGATCACTTACTAGATAAGCTAGTCTCACTTCCCTGTATAATCTCCGTTGTTCCCCACCAAAAATAGGTATGGTGGCATAACTAAGGTCCATCTGTAGAGTGCCTCCTACTTTTTTGACCCAAGATCTTGATAGAAGCATTCCAAATTTTGGAGGTATATTAGCCACAATAACATCTAATACCACACTCTTCATAGGTAATTGGGAAAGAGTAACAACTACATCCTTCATAACTCCTAGGAATTTGACTTTCTTGGAGTCAAAAGAATATAGATCATGGTAAGGTTTAGTAATGTCTAATCCTCATTCTTCCATCACCACCTTAGGCATGGAATTATGCGAGGCACCAGAATCCATTAGGCAGTTATGCAATATCTTATCATGAACATTTAGTGATATATAGAATGGGTGAGAAGTATCAGTTCTATCTTCAATATGAGGTCCAATTGTTATAATAGGGTTCTCATCTTCCAGATTGATAGTATCTGAAGAGACAACCTAAGCAGGAGATTGTAGAGATTTGAGAACAGTTTTCCTAAAAGGCTTTGTTTTCATGAGTTCTAGCAGTGGCACATAAATCTTGATTTTGTTAATTTCATGTTCTAGACTGAAAGAAGAAACATTATTTTATGGTTCCTTTATCTCTACAATACTAACCTTGGCATGCTGCTTCACTGGTTAATCAATCCGAATCTTGGGACTGTCTTTACTAATTCCTACTTTAACTGGATTACTGACCTTCTTTGTGGAAACAAGTGTATCTACTTTAGGTGCATTTGAACCATATTTGAGATTGTATTTCTTCCTTTTAGGTTCCTTTTGGACGATCTCATCAGCATCCCCTTCCTCAAATTGGTTTAAATTCAAAGCATCTTCATAATCTTGATGTGTTACATGCATAGGAGATGATTCTGAATCATTTAGATGAACTACAGGGTTGTCTTCTATATCTTCTCCTCCTCCTCATCTACTGCATTATTCTGGAAAGGAGGCAAAACTTTTTGGTCTTCTTGATTTTTTCTTTCTCTTGGTAAGATTTGAGGTGCATTGTTTGGCCTCCTGAACTAATTTTGATTTCTATATCCACCTTCCTGTGCAAGTCTACTGGGTTGTTTTTGTTCCATCTTCAACCTTTCCATCTCAGATGTCAGAGCTTTCAACATCTTATCCATTTCATCCATCTTAGAATCAGATGTTGTATTAGAAGATGAAGGCATCTCTTCTTTTTTTCTTTTTTATGTCTCTATCACCCCTAGACTTCAATTTGTCTGTAGCTAATATGTTTGATTCTACCTCAATAGAAGCCTCTTGCATCTGGTTGAGGGTAGCAACCCTTCTTTATCTTAGCAACAAGGAAAATTTAGCATAGAAAGCATTGGCAAAGGTGATTTTAGATGATGTCTCTGAAGGTTTAATCTCGTCTGGAATTTTACCAAAAGATTCAACAAAATGTATGGTAAAATCAAGTATTGATTCACCTTGTTTCCTTTTTAAAGCACCAAATTCAGTGATGTAGTATAAAAAGTCTTTCTTGTCTCCCCAGTGTCTAAGGAAGGTGTCATCCAAGGCTTCAATACCAACAATTGAATTAGGTGGCAAACTCTTGAACCACTTTCTTACTTCACCATCTAAACTCTGCACAAACAATCTCATCCACACATCTGCATGCTCTACATTGAAATTGTCTGCAAAACTGTAAAACGAACTCAAATGCTCTTCAATAGTAACTCTTCCTTCTCCATTAAATCTGGGCAAATATTTCATATAATCATTTGGTGGAAATGCATACATGACTTGTGGGAGGATTAGAGGGGCATACCTTGCTGCAACAATTGCATCCATTCTGTTTATAACCATATTTGCTATCTTTGGTATTGGAGTTTTGGGAGTAAGCAAGATTGGTGAAGTTGAAGGTGAAATTGTCCCTTGTGTATGACAACTTAACTGTACTGACACTGAATCTTGATCTTTAACAGACACAAATTTCTCTTCTGGACTATAATCAAATGATGGGCCAAATTCTCAAAAGAGGAATAACGTGATTTAATTTCTTCAGAGGAGAGAGATCCAAAAGATGAAGAGAGTGTTTCTGGTTCACTCTTAATATCTTTGTTGTAATATTTCGAGGTTTCATCCCCGGACAAAGTGTTTGAATATTCTTGTTCAATGAGTTCTGCAAGTAGCTTCCACTGATCTAGATTTAATTCTGAGATAGTTGAAGGAAATGAAATTGTAGTGGGCTCAATGACAGGTTTGACTTCACTTTCTAGAATCACCTCCTCATCTGATTGGGTTTCAGTGATTTCAGAGGACTTCCCTTGAAAACTTTCTGAAGATAATTTTCCCTTTGAAAGAGAGGACTGTCCAGAAATAACTTTAGGTTTTCTTAGTATCTTTTCAAGATCTGAAACTACTGCAACAGGCTCAGGATCTGGATTTTTTCTGGTTATTGGTCTCTTAGTAGATGATGAAGAATTTAGAGGAGTTTTAGGTCCTTTACCTTCTCTTTTAAGAGCCAGAATTACCACAGAGGAGTCGTCAGCTGAATAATCATAGTCTTATGTAGTGTTCAAAATCTTGTTCACCATCAAGATTTGAATCTAATCTTTGTCGTTTCCCCAAGGAAAAAATATTCGTTCCTTCATCCTCGGCAATGATGCCAAAAGATGTTAGTCCCTAAAGTTGCACTTGACTGTGAGAGGGCAAGCTAGGGCATCATCGAGTTATTGCAAAGTGTTTTAAGGGTTTTTATGGTTTGGTTTTTCGAATAAGATGGTTGAAAACTAGCTCAAGGTTTAAAATAAACAAGAAATTCAGAATAAGAACAAAAGATATCCCATTGACTGGTTAAAGGGTAGGCACATAGATGTATTAGACAAATCAGGAAAAGAGAAAGTGAAGTTTTCAATTTGTCAACCTCACAATAAATTCTTATCTCAAAATATCATCAAGAAAAAGGAACATCAACTTGAAATCAAAACTTGAAAATAATCACCACATCAAATTCTTTACTGTATCAATTGATAGTCAAGAAAACAAATGCATTGAAATTTGAATAATGAACTCAAACATGAAGATAGAAGAATAGAGTAGAAAAGAGAATCTAACCATCCATATGCCTTTGCTATTAAGTATCAAATAGAACAGGAATGTCTTTACAAGGAATTTCAAAACAGGTCCCCTGGATCTCCAATTTTTCGACCTGAACAAAGTCTTTCCTCTTCCTACTTAAACTATCCAAAATATCTCAGATCCTAACTTCTAGTATGCCATAAATGACTAGATCTGATTAGCCTCTATCTACTAGGGAGGTTATCTCAAAAAGAGCTTTTACATTCCAAAAATAGATATTTGCTCAACGACTTAATTTCGAATGATCCTTCCAACAATACATTCGATTATACAAAATAGGGATTGGTTTGATCTAGTCATACATTTCGATGTCTTTGCCTTTCACAAGCCAAACAAGTAAATATTTCCTTGTTCCTTGATAAACATCAAAATTGAAAGTGTGCAAAATCCTTCATAAAGCCTTCAGGGTATGATGATAGCAGTAGCCTTGGCAGTTTCTGTTTGAGCTTTGTGGTGAGTATGATGTTATGCCAATAGAGTTTGAAATTTATTTCTCTGAGCTCTTTGATCAATGCTCTTTGCTCTCTTTTCTTCCTCTTGAAACCCTGAATCCTTTCTTGTTGCTTGGAACTCCATTGTTCTACAGTAGCCTTCTCTTTCTTCAGTTGTTTCACCACCTTCTGGAGTTCTCTGATCTTTTCTTTGTCAGTTCTGACCTTAACCTTGAATTCAGGGAATTCATCTGCAGGTGTAGGCTCATTCAGATTTATGTCAACCTTAGGCTCTCTCAATTTAATCTGGTACCTAGAAACCAATCCTGAGTTGTGCTCTTCATCTGAACTAGTTGAATCCATGGCTTTAGGCATGTCTGATATGTGGTATGAATCTACAAGGTGGCTTTCTGTATTTTCAGGAACCCTACTTATACCTTTAGTAGATGCTTTAGCTCTTGACAATCTAGTAGTGGCTCTTGTTACAGGTCCTGTAGGGGATGGAAAAATCTGCTTGTCTCTTTTTGCTGGTTCTTTATGTAATGGGGGTTTTCCTGCCTTTTATTTGACATCTACTTTAGCATCCTCCGAATGATCTTCTATAACTATGACATCTTCTTTTTTGATTGAGGGATCGAACATAGCTTTGGACCTTAGCCTGTATTTGTTGGTAATTCTAGTAGAATTCCTCCTAGGGTTTTGAGATACAGGCACATATTTCTTTTTCTGCCTTTTGACTGCAACACCTTTCTTACTGGTTTCTGGTGCTTTATGCTTGATTGTGGTTTTAACATCATAATCTTCATCAAAATCTTCTTCTATTTTTACATCTGCCTCAGAAAACATTTCGATTTCTGTATCCAATTTGAGTTTCTTACCTCTGTTGGTCCTCGTCACCCTGATGGCAGGCATCTCTTCTTTAACAAGGGTCTCATCAACTGGAATACTTTGTTCCTGTGTAACAATCCTTCTCCCTTTGCCTCTTTTTTGTTTGCTGGGCAGTGGATCAGGATTTAGGGATTGGATCAACCAGCGCCAGGGTTTCTGTACCTCTCTCAGAGCAGAAACAACTAGAGTCTTAATTAAGACTTGATGAAACAAACTACTATTTGCAGTGGCGGGGTGTGATTGCACTCTTTTTGACATCTTTGCCAGGCTTTTGAGTAGAAAGTAGGGCATATTTAAAGGATAATCTCTATTTAGATGCACTAAAAACCTAATGTGGTAGATGTAAATCAATGAAAATTTGCCTTCGCAGGGGATATACCTGTGGATGACGATTAAAGCAGTGTGTCATTCCTGTCTAATCCAACTGTGAGGGACTCCCTTTCTCCAATCCGGGTTTTGCTTATATTGTAGCAAAAATTGATTGACAAACTCTGTGACTACATGCTCCTTCTTCCACCATCGCTCTCCTCCAACTAGCAATCTGCAAGCTTTGGCGATGGATTGTTCTGTCACCAGCATCAACAATTTTCCGATCTCCACTTCGAAACCATCGAAGTTCTTTGCAAACGCCATAGATACATGTTTGTCATAACCTTGGAAGGTGGTGAGGAATTCAAACCATCCAACGTCTCTAAACTTCTGCGCCATCTGCGGATATGCTTCAAGAAGCTCAGCACCCTCGGGTTCCAATCTGACAACTTGCCCACTTCTCTTAGGTGCCATATCGATAATACAATGTTGCAACTAAGCACTGTCGGAATTTGAATTCACAACCTGTAACTGTTAGCATATAACAATTCCTTTTGAAAGATACATGCGCTTATAATTCAACAAAATCAGAACGACGAGTGACAGGATCATATAATCATCTTTGGGAATTGAAACGATTTGAAATGAGTCTTTTGCAGGTACATAATGATCCCATCATGTAATGATTTGAACGGTATAATGATTCAAGAGATATTGTGGGACACATGCAGATTATCAGTCCACGATTTGTGTAATCATAACAGAATCAGGGTAGTTGGCGCTTATCATGACATGATTACATTAGCGCTATAGGAATAACGTTATTCTAGTAGCGCTATTAATACTTTTGCAGAAATTTGAATTTACAAGATTCAAATAGGCATATGATATGACAATTCTCCTAAAACCATGTCTTAAACCCCAAACTTAAGAAAATTATTCAAAAAACTAAAATGTGAAACATAGCAAACTCAAAACAAAGATAAAAATCAAATAAAAGCAAACAATGAAGTACAGGTAAGGAGAATTTTAGAATTAGAGTTTCTCACTAAATCAAAAGCAAAAATAGAGACTAACAATATCTATAGGCTTCTCTTCCGCTAATGTAATCTAAACATGAATGTAAGGCAAAGTGAATATTTCTTACCTAGCAAAATAACTAGTCTATGGGTCACTTGATGTTTCTTACACACATTTACATGCCAAATCATCTTTTGTGCATCATTTTGCGTCGCAGTGACATTTTGGCATGTGCCTCAATTCTCTATGTACCATTCTCCTTGAATAGTGCCTTGGTTCATCTTTATTGGATACTTCTTGTCCATAGTGGCATATGCATCATTTTCCATTGTGACAATCTATATCTATATTTTAATCAAAGTCTAGATTCCCTTTTATCATATTAGTGAAATTTTTTACAATTAAATAAATTATTATTTTTATTATAAATAATAAAGAAAAAATATATAATTATAAAAACAATTCCAAAATATCATAAAATAATCTTATCCTAAAGCCGTAAAAAGTTCACATAATAAAATAAAAAAAATGTTTACAAAGATAATTGAGATAGTTAAACGNAATTTTTTACAATTAAATAAATTATTATTTTTATTATAAATAATAAAGAAAAAATATATAATTATAAAAACAATTCCAAAATATCATAAAATAATCTTATCCTAAAGCCGTAAAAAGTTCACATAATAAAATAAAAAAATGTTTACAAAGATAATTGAGATAGTTAAACGAATTAAAAATAAAAAACTGTTTAAAAATAAAATAAAATATAACTAACTTTTACAAAAGGTTAGGTTTGACAAGGATGTTGCGAAGGCAATTGAGATA
>SNQJ01S0000182.1:137960-168271 GCA_010110895.2 Picea sitchensis
TCTTGCCGTTTTATTGGATCATAGATGGTTTTGCTTCAAGTATCCGTGGAATAGACTTGTTTCGTCGCTGATTCTAGAAATCCGCCTTGTAAACTTTTATATCCTTTTGAATATAAAGAGCATTTTTTTCTCGTGGAAAAAAAGTAGGGAGGATTTTAGAATTAGAGTTTCTCACTAAATCAAAAGCAAAAATAAAGACTAACAATATCTATAGGCTTCTCTTCCGCTAATGTAATCTAAACATGAATGTAAGACAATGTGAATATTTCTTACCTAGCAAAATAACTAGTCTATGGGTCACTTGATCTTCCTTACACACATTTACATGCCAAATCATCTTTTGTGCATCATTTTGCGTTGCACTGACATTTTGGCATGTGCCTCAATTTTCTATGTACCATTCTCCTTCAATAGTGCCTTGATTCATCTTTATTGGATACTTCTTGTCCATAGTGACATATGCATCATTTTCCATTGTGACAATCTATATCTATATTTTAATCAAAGTCTAGATTCCCTTTTATCATATTAGTGAAAATTTTTACAATTAAATAAATTATAATTTTTATTATAAATAATAAAGAAAAAATATATAATTATAAAAACAATTCCAAAATATCATAAAATAATCTTATCCTAAAGCCGTAAAAAGTTCACAAAATAAAATAAAAAAATGTTTACAAAGATAATTGAGATAGTTAAACGAATTAAAAATAAAAAACTGTTTAAAAATAAAATAAAATATAACTAACTTTTACAAAAGGTTAGGTTTGACAAGGATGTTGCGAAGGCAATTGAGATACGTAGCTGAATACCAAAAAGAGAAAATAGCATAAGAGGAGTGGACGGTGTCGTATGTGCTCCAACAATCCAACTTACCATTCAATCCAACTGCCTGGGTTGACTTATAAACTAAAACTGAGATTCTCGCCATGATTAGACTTGAAAATCTCAAACGTAAAGCAGTCTCCACTATAAAGATGAGTTGCGTCTCTCGCAGAGTCATGCCCCGTTGGCAAGTCATTGTTTATGAAATCTCAGAACTTTGAAAACAGTAGATATTTTCCATCAGCGCAACCAACCAGTCTTACCAGACAATCAAACGGACATTAATACCGGTTCTTCATAACGTTATATACTGCGCACCAACAAATTCAGAGGCCATTAGCATGGATTTAAAGGAACATTCATATCCCTCTGACTTCGATATTAAATTCCGTTCATCAATATCGATAGTAACTCTGACACTGTTATCTGAATTGCTTGATAAGGATTGCATCACATACGGGGTATATAGTATATACAGACAGAGGAAATGGCAGAAGTACGAGAGCCTTTATGTCCAAACGAGGCTGCCATGGATGAAAAGTATGGACAACATCATCCACATTCATATTCCCATTTCCCTAACGAGGACGAAGAAGTCCAACGAACAGGTATGTCCAATTCGACATCATCTCATGTCTCTGCTAATTCCACATTATGTCAGGTCTCTACATTGTTTTGCATTATTATCTCAGGCCTCTGCATTATTTTGTGTAACAGCATAAATAAACTCATCTGGATTTAAAAAATTAGGTTCAGTTTTTTTTAAATGACAGTTATGGTAGATTGAGAGTGTTGATGGGTATAAATGTGTTTCCAAGAGTTCACAAATTCAATCCAAAGAATGTAGAGTATGTCCACCTCCATAGACTATCTAGTCCCAATCCCTGTGCCAAAGTCTCTTGTCCAACAAACAAAGGTCTCTTCTGCACAGGGATTTGACTGTTTACTATATACAATCAAAGAACAGTGTTGATTGCTCTATGCCATCAAAGAACCGTGTTGATTATGCAATGTGATATATATATCTACATTTTAGAACATTTTCAATGGATTCTAAAGCTTGTCTATTCATTTGGATCAATAGGAAGCTTATGGACAGCAGTGGCTCACATAATTACGTCAGTGATAGGGGCAGGGGTATTATCATTGTCATGGAGTATTGCGCAGTTGGGATGGATTGCAGGGCCTGCAACTATGATTGTCTTTGCTCTTATCACATTGTATTCTGCTTCCTTGATTGTGGATTGTTACAGGTTCCCAGATCCAATCACTGGGCCCATCAGAAATGGTTCTTACAGGGATGCAGTACGAGTGAATCTGGGTGCCTTATCTGCTTAGCCCTGGATTGATTCAGATTTTCCTTGTATGTACTTTTATTTGGACACTTTTTTTTTGGTGTTACTCTGGTTGTCTTATTTTCCTTGTCCTACTTCTCAGGTGAAAGAAGAGCACGGTTGTGTGGATTAGTTCAATATGTGTACTTCTATGGAATTTGCGTTGCTTACACAATCACTGCTTCAATGAGCATCAGGTCAGTTCCCATGAAAAAGACTTGGAGGCCATAATAACCTTTCATCTAAAGAAGGCAGTTACTGTAAACTTTACTTCCACTGCTCAATTCCCCACCATACGTAAAACTGTGTTATTGATTCAAAGCCTATGCTGTGAATTTGTACATAAATTTACAGTGCTTAAAATGGTATTTTCAAGGCAGGTGCATTCTAATTAACACTTAACCATTCCACTGACTTGTTTTGAAAGGTTGTTCAGCTACTAGTCCCTTATAGCCCTGACTACTTATAATATATGGAACATCGCAGAGCAATCAGGCAATCAAATTGTTACCACAAAAATGGACATGAGTCTCCATGCCAGTTCTCGGAGCAAACATATATCATCCTTTATGGAGTAATACAAGTTTTCCTATCTCAATTACCAAACTTTCATAATCTTTGGGGACTTTCAATAGTTGCAGCAATGATGTCCTTTTCGTATGCAACAATAGGATTCGGTCTCGGCGTTGCCAAAGTAATTGGTATTGTTGCATCCTACTCCATCCCATTTGTTCAATGCTTCAATCGTTGTCCCACTTGGTCTCTTACATCATATATGGTCAGCCTATGATATTTCATCATCTAATCTATTTCATCTGCATAGTCCTAATTTTATTCACTTCATATATTCAAATGCAAATCCCAAATACGCATTTTATGGCTTCCCTGCCCTTTTGAAATTTATGAGGTTTAAACCTTGGGAAATGGCAGAAAATGGGGAGATTTATGGAAATCTGGGTGGAATCAGCTGGAGCACCTCTATTACTAGTGCCCAGAAAGTTTGGCGGATCCTCCAAGCTCTTGGTGACATTGCATTTGCATTTCCATATTCTTCACTTGTCCTTGAGATTCAGGTATAGCTCAAAGTCTTTATGTTCATTTGCGTATATGAATCCTTTGGAGGGAAAGAAGTTACATGGATATTACTATGGCCTTCTCCAATCTATAACTGTGCTGTGCAGGATACTCTGAAGTCACCACCCCCAGAAAACGGAACTATGCAGAAAGCATCCTTGTTTTCTATCATGGTAACAACATCCTTCTATATGCTGTGTGGTTTTCTGGGGTATGCAGCCTTTGGGGAAAATGCACCTGGAAACCTCTTGACAGGATTTGGATTCTATGAGCCTTACTGGCTGATTGACTTTGCTAATGCATGCATTGTGGTTCACCTGGTTGGAGCATACCAAGTAAGTGACACTTTTATCTTTCTTAATTGTAAGATATTCTTCAATCTCTATCCTGGCTAGCGATGGAAAATTCATTGGCATAACATCTCACATCCTTGCAGGTATTTTGTCAACCAATGTTTGCTTTCATTGAAGGTTGGGCATCTCATAAATGGCCAAACAACAAATTCATCAATGAGGAATGTCCCATACGTATTCCGTTATTTGGGTTGTACAATGTCAATCTGTTGAGGCTGTGTTGGAGAACTGCCTTTGTGGTGTCGACTACTGTCATTGCAATCTTATTTCCATTATTCAATGACGTGCTGGCAATATTGGGTGCTCTGAACTTTTGGCCATTGATAGTTTACTTTCCAGTGGAGATGTACATTTCTCAGAATAAAGTCCGACCTTTGGCACTCAAGTGGACCCTCTTGCAAGCTTTCAGCTTCATTTCTTTTCTTCTATCGGTGGGAGCTGCTCTTGGTGCCATAGAAGGCCTTGTGAATGACACTGACACATAGAAACTTTTTAATATAGTGTTAACAATGCAGAGATGTTGCAAGACTCTATGCCTATGTTGTACATGCCATTTTTTCAGATATAACTTCAGTGGAGCTCATTTCAATGGGTTACTAAATGCAAAGGATGGATACGAATGTTTTGCCATTAACAGGAAATGAAGCTAACAATTAAAACAACAAAGATCTATGAGTTGAAATGTCACAGGTTAAGGAGTCAGAAATCAGATTGGGAGTTTGGAGCGTCTCATACGATGTCAGCAAAGATTCAACTGGATTATCTTGATATGCCACGGTTGCTATAAAATTGCCAGTGGAGTTTAAAGTTTGTCTGATAAATTTGGGTTAACAAGCATGCTATTGGCCACAGTGTCTCACATTATCGCAGAAGTGACGGGGCAGCAGCATTATTGTTGCAGAGTCTAGATGAGGTGCAAGGTTCAATATGTTGGGTGTCTTCTCCAACCCAACATAAGGATTACTCTGTATAGTTAAATATTTAATTAATAGGTCAGCCAGGATTGGGGCTTTCAGGAGAAGTGTGGCAGAAATTAGTATAAAGAGAGATTATTACTCTCAAAGAAACACAATGAATTTACGAAGCTATATAATTAACAGTCCTTGTTAGCATATGGCGATGTAAGACTTTGGATCCATGCTTACTATCTATATTTAGTATATTCAGTACATATTGGGGTCTTTTTGGCAGCTTGCATAATTAAAAACAGCAGGTTGCCTTTATAACATTGTATTCCATTTGTTTGTGGTTTGTTACAAATTTCTAGATCCTGTCACAGAGTCCATGAAAAACTATACTTACAAGGAAGCAGTACTAGTGAATATGGAAATATTTTTTTCCATGCTTTGATTTACATTTTTCTTCTGCTTTCTAATTCGATAGTTGGTTTAAGATATCATACCAGTGAATTTATATTCCCTTTCCTGATTTTGAGGTGAAAGAAGCATAGCTATATCACATGTGGAGTAGTTCATTAAATGAACTTGTATGGAACCAGCTTTGCTTACCTAAGCACTGCTTCAATTAGCATAAGTTATGTTCCATGCCAATAAAGTTGATGTTATTATAATCTTTTATATAGAAAAGGGGTTACTTATAGTTCCCATTTGCCAGTTGATTCGTATAGAATGCTATAGCAGCTACTCCCTCATTCATCATTGTATTATGACCTATGCAAAGTTAATTTTAGTTCAAAAATAAAATTTCCAGGTTTTATTTAAATGGTAATTGATCTGAATATGATGAACAGATTAACTCAGGCTTATGTCAAACTAGGCTTTGCCCTTGACATGACTAGTTTCCAACATTGCAGAGCGATACAGAAATCAGATTGTTGCCAAAATTATGGACATGACTTTCCATGCAACATTGCAGAGCGATACAGAAATCACATTGTTGCCAAAATTATGGACATGACTTTCCATGCTACTTCTTGGAATACACCTGTATGATTGTTTATGGAGAAACAGAAATTATCTCATCTCAGTTACCAGAATTTGGCCTAATTTGGTTGCGTTGAGCAGTTGCGGCAATAATGTCCTTTTTCATATGAAACAATAGGATTTGGTTTAGGAATTTCAAAAGTAGTTGGTATCATTCCATTCTACTGATTTTGATTTTGATTTTGAGCTGGTGAAGCTCAGGGCTCAAACTTACTCTGTTTCAACATTTTAGATTTTGTATTATTTCATTGCCTTACAGCATATACCATCAAGCTAAGGATGTTCAAAATATATGTGTAGTGTAGGAAGGTTAATTGTACTTGAGATAAACAATACATATCGATTTCCCACCCAACCTACAAAGCCTTTCAAGAATAAAAAAATTTGGAAAATGGCAGAAAATGAACAGTTTTATGGAATTGTTGTTGGAATCAGGGCCACAACTGCAGTCACTACAACTCACAAAGTTTTGGCTAGTGTTCAAATCTTTCGGTGACAATGCATTTGCATATCCATATTATTTCTTTGTTGAGACTACAGTATAGAACGAAGTAATGCATTTTTGTGTATAGCAATACATTTTTTAAGACCCAGAGCTCCATTAGTAATTATGGTTCCTGCAATCTATAATCATGCGGGACACTATGTAATGGGCACATCCAGAAAACAAAATTATCAAGGAAACATTTCTGTTTCCTACCATTCCCTTCCCTGCCCTGGAATCTTTGTATAACTGGAAGCTGTTTTTGAGTTTTTCATTCATAGCCACTTGAGAGCTCTGATTATCTAGATTGGACGGACAATAAAATGAAAGAACAAGCAATATTGCAATGAGAACACAAGACATGGTATTGAAAGGAGAGTATTATAATGAAAACTGAATTCTATTAATGAATTAATGGTGAAAAACACTGCAATGTACATAGCAATACATAGTGGCTAGAATGGTGGTAGCTCATCTATAAGCAGAGATGTGATGGCTATGCTGACAAAACCTCTTTTAATAGATAAGCAGAAAACCTAGAGTGCAAAACCTACAAACAAATAACCCTAACCCTAGGATTTGAGGTGGCAAAGGCAGGGGCACCATGAAGCTGAGTTGTTATGACTCTTCGACTTCCCGGGGCCCTGCGACTTGGGCGTACAATACACCGTTTGAAAGATCTTGCAAACAGGAAAATCTTCTGACCTGCCGAGACACCTTTGGTTGTGTCAATTACCAAAAGGTGGCCAGAAAACACTGTTTATGGCCCAAAACTTGCTTCAGAAATCCATAATCCAAAAACTGGTAAGATTCAGGAGCCTTTCTGAGATAGCGGCAGATTCAAATGGCCACCTGGATCATCTGACCCTAAATTCATCATCTACCTTTGATGTTAATAGTGCCCAGTTTTCTTTAAAACGGAATGCATGTTCAATAGGCCACTATAGGAATGAGGATAAGACAGACCAGCATGGTTTCTAGAATATAGCAACTTTGTTTAATGAAGAACTTGCAAAGAAGAAATTTGTTTCTCATACATACCTTCAAAGTGGATGCAGGTTTTTAGAGACACTTAGTGGATGCAGCTTTTTAGAGACGCTTAGGCAGGCTTATGCACTGTCATTACAATCACCCTGTGCAAAAATTGGGGTCAGATTCCAATTTTATAGAGCTGCAGAGTAGTGGTGGCATGGGAATTTATCTCATAACAGACATGCCTCATTAATTTTATGTTTATGGTTTTGATAGTAGTTAGGTAGTTGAGAGCTTTTTAGCGACAGCTGTAGAGTCAGATAGTGTTGCTGAAAATAGAAAATTATTGTAACAGTTCAATGTTTATATGAATGTTTATATTTTTAGGATGGAATGAGAAATGGAAGAGGGGGGATTTTGCCTACGAGTTTTCTTCCATAATCAGTTCGTCTCTTTATGAAAGTTATAAATATTTATTGATGCATGTTCTGTAATCTGTTATTTCTTGCTTGCTGAAGCCCACAAAGCTCAAGACTACGCCCAAATCCCAAAGTCAATAATAGGTCAATAATATCCCAAGAAGAGCCCACGGTAGCCCAAGAAGCATCCTAATCAACAGGTTGTGGCAGAAATTGGAGAGAACTTGACGCTGCAGAGGACCTTGGTAACGGGTAGTAAGGATACCCTAGAGGATAATTGGAGAAGAAGTGTCTTCAAAACCAAATACAAGTGCCGAGGCAAGTGTGCAAGGTGATAATTGACCGTGGTTTTTCAGATAATTTGGTGAGCACAGAGATGGTCCAGAAATTGTAAATTACATGTTTTCTTAATCACAATCCTTACAAGAGTTGATACCTTTTTTGGGAGGACTCCTTTATCTAGCTATTTCATTTTTAGTTTACAAAGATGTATATATCCTACTCAATTGAAAAATGAAAAATATAAAATAAATAATAATATTAAAATGGTGAAAATGGTTATTAATTAGTTTTTATTTTTGGTGGTTTATGAGCTTGTGGTTTTGTAATCCATGATATTTGTAAAATGGGATAAAGAAGATAAAACATGTAATAATATTAAAATAAGTGAAATAATATGACTTTTGAGGTAAAAGGCATTCATACATACTATATATATGGCTCATCTCATTTGTAAAAAGATATTAATTATGCCGAAGACATATCTTAGTGTTAGGTTTTGTAGAATACCTGTTTTGCAAAACCACCATTTTCCTCCATTTGTCCAATACTTTGACAAAGACATCTTTAGAAAGAGCTTACCAAAACCTGTCAATTGATTAATAGGTTTTGGAAAACAACCTATCTTTGTACACTTATCCCTCCTTGGAAACAACCCTTGTCATATTGTCAGTGAAGTATCAAATACTTTCCATATCCGTCGATTTTATTATTCCTTTATAGTGTATACAACAAGGTCACTCTTTTGGCCTCTCGTAATATCTTTTTGTGAATGAGTAGCCGATATCTCTTTGTCTTCAACCACCATTCTAGCCAGTTTGTATTCTACAATATTCTATTATTTTATTCATTAATAAAAGTTGGGTTTCACTATACTTATGTTTTCTTTGCTATAGTTTTGTTTGTATCTCATTTTGTTTTCAATATAATCTTAATCATTGACTCCCTTGTCTCTCATTTTGTTAGGGTGGAAAAGACTCTTTGAGGATGCTAAGGCAAGAGTTTGATATCTATCTACTATACCAAAGAGAAGAGAAAGTGCATAGAAAACAATAAAATCTGGTAGAGGCATAAGAATTGTTGAAAGAGTGTAAAGTTTTTCCCCAAATAGAATTACAAAGAGGATCAAACATTAAATTGATTTAATTTCATGAGACAGGTTTCCCATCAAAATTGCTTATAAGTTGGTTTCTCAAGATAATGAGGAGATGAGAAAGTGATTTACAATATTATTTGACAAAAGTTTGATAGGAGAGAGCCCAAGGTCTTGTGCTACACCAACCCTTCTATCACCCAAGAAAGGAGGCAAATAGAGGTTGTGTGTGGACTCTAGAGCCATCAACAAAATCATAGAGAAATAACGATATTGATTGCCAATAATGGATGGTATGTTGGATTGTTTAGCATGTGTCAAAAGTATTCAAAGATTCATTTGAGAAGTGGCTATCTCCAAATGCAGATACATAAAGGTGATGAATGAAAATGGGTTTCAATACCAAGTATGGTTTGCATGAATGGTTATCAATGCCATTTGGGTTACATTTTGGACTTTGAGAAGCCTCCTACAACTGAGTGTGATGCTTCATTTGTGTTATTGGAAAACAGTTAAGCCAAGAAGGCAAGTTACATATTTCAGCAAAATGTTAAATGATGCTAAGAAGAGATAAATACATAAAGTATTGTATGTTATTATTCAAACATTGAAACATTGCCAACGTTTAGTTTCACATTGGGAATTTATTTGGTTGACATACCATCAAGATTGAAAAAATATAAATTGCCAAACTATATTGTCCCATAAGCATGCTAAAAGGTTCTTGTTTTAAAATGTTATACAATTTTTGTGAAGCATAGGAGAAACAAATAAAATGCAATGGAAAATGCTTCAATTACAAGTTGTCATCTTCTCATCACAGTGTAGACTAATATTATTAGTTTTGAGGCAATGAAGGAGGATTAATAATGCAAGTGCTCTATGTTTTGGTAAAATTTATGAAGCCCTCAGCAAACCTGATAACATAGGTAAACGTTCATTTGATTGTTGAATTTTGAGTAGCCTTGGAAAATATTATTATTATATTCATATTGTATTTGACCAAGACAAAACCCTAAAGAATAATATTATATTATATTTGTTAAGTCGACCCTATTGTACCTTTGTAAAAGTCGACCCTATTATGCCTTTGTAAAATTCAAACCTATTGTGCCTTGACAAGTCAATTGTGAATTAGAAGAGTAAAGTGGACAGGTCGGCCCTGACCTAATTTTGGATAGTTCAACTTGTATTTATAAGAGGCTAGGCGCCTCACTTGAAGGATACATACAAATAGCTCTCTCACACAGAAAAGTGTGCAAGTCTTAGAGAGTGACACAACTACAAAGGAAGGGTGACACAACTACAAAAGAAGGTTGTTTTGGTTAAGGGTTTTGGTTATTTGGTGGAGGACTATCTTGGTCTAGTGGTGCGCTACTTTATTCTGGTTAGGGTATTATGGTCTATCTTCTGTTTTGGTGAGATCTCTTTTGAGAGAGACATTGTACTTGTTGAAGAATTTATATTGAAGAAGCTTTGTTGATTTTTCTCCCCCACGGGGTTTTCCCAGGATAAATCTTGTGTATATTGTGGATGTCTTTCTTTCAATGTTCCTTATGCATGCAGTTATTGTTTTAATAGACTAAAGTTAAAGAATACTATACACACTTAACTACTTAAGAATAATTTTAACATGGTATCAGAGCGATCCTGAAAGAAGACATTTGCACAATTTAGAGGAGCTCACTAGGGAAACTAAGACCATATGGATGCTCTCCTAACCCTAGCACATCTTTCCTTGGGATTAGATTCTTAGTTTGACAAAGTTTTGAAAACTACAAATGGTGCAGCTGTTGCAACTGCACAAAACCCTAGAAGGTGTTTTCACCTATTTTTTGAAGGACGTTGGTCAAAGTAAGACCACCAAGGAACTTGCCTTAGGAGGGTGCACCTTTCCCTTGGAGAAGAATTCCAAAATTCATATTTTGAAAAATTAAGGTTTCCTCATAAACCCTAGATCAAGACGTCTTGGTAGCTACAAAATTGAAGCTGGAACTTATCACCTTGGCATAACACTCTCTAGTAAGTACAAAACCCTTCTTTTAAATTTTTATCTTTTTATTATATAGTTCAAGCACAAGATGGAACCCCAATATCAAGCTTGATGAGAAGCTTGAAGTTGTTGATAACTTATGAGCATCAAAGTACAGAGTGATGCTCATTCTAGAAGAGAATGATCTAGAAGATTTCGTAAAAGAAGAAGTTCCAGAACCTAATGAAGATGAGGCCAAAGCAAAGTACAAAAAGAACCTAGTGAAGGAAAAGAGAATCATTGCTGATTCTATCAGGGATCATTTGATCCCTCGTGTCTCATCGTTGACAACTCCTACGAAAATGTTTGATGCCTTATCCAAATTGTATGAAGGAAAGAACATCAACCGAAAGATGACCTTGAGAACACAACTTAAGAATGTGAAGATGCAAAGTTCAGAAACTATCCAATCATACTTCACAAGAGTGTCTCAGATCAAAGAACAATTAGAAGCCATTGGAAACACAATCGAAGAAGCTGAGTTGGTGATGACTACATTGAATTATCTCCCCAGATCTTGGGAACCATTCATTCATGGTGTATGTTCAAGAAGAAGGCTAACAAGGTTTAGCAGACTGTGGGAGTATTGTACTCAGGAAGAAGCTAGATTGGCAGCAAGAGAAGAGAAATTAGGCGATGAAGAAAATCAATCCCTAGTAGCACATGCCAGAAAAGGAAAGCGCAAGAAGGAAGTTCACTCACATAAGAAACCCCATGGATTAAAAAAGACTCACAAGTTCAAGAAGGATTTCTCAAGTTACAAATGCTTCATTTGTCAGAAGATGGGACACATTGCCATAAATTGTCCCAACTCCAAAGGTCAGGTTAGAAAAGGAAAGTATAAAAGACATCATGCTCATGCTGCAGAGGACGACATAAATTATCATGAGAAAACTAAAGAAGAAAAATCAAGTGAAGAATATGTTTTGATATCAACTCTTATAGGTACAGTCACTCATGGAAGTGACATATAGATTATTGATAGTGGTGCTTCTAAGCACATGACTTGTTATAAGGAATATCTCTTAGATATAGTTCATAAATATTCACCTCTCAAGGTGAATCTAGGTGATGAGTATCAATATCCCATTAAAGGAGTAGGAGAAACATCCTACAAGTTAGACTCCAAAAAACATATGAAGATGAAGGATGTGTTGTATGTACCTAGTTTAAAGAAAAATATCCTTTCTATCTCATCTCTAGACAAGAAAGGATTCATAGTAGTTTTCATTGATGGTGAAGTCCTCATGTGGCCTAGAGGAAAATCTATTGATTATGTTGTAGTGATTGGTGTCCAAGAAGGAGGATTATACAAGTTAAAGGGACACCCAGTTTTAGCACTAGTACATAGTACAATTACTCCAAGTGAACTATGGCATAAAATATTTGCTCACATACATTACAAAGCATTACCAATTGTTGGTCAGATTTTGGTCTACACACGGGTTGTAAGACCCAAGGTTCGGTTCAACTATGACTAACAAACCCTCAAGACACTATCCCTTTCAACATCACCTTCTTGTGCAGATGAAGTATCACCTGAGGTATCTATTGGGACTGAAAGAATTAGGTTTTTGAAGTAGTAAGGGAAAGGGAGACAAATCCTCGAATCATTGTTCCTTATTCTAGCTTATGTATGTTCTCGATGATTACATATATTATCATAATCATTCTGAATATTGCAGCATAATCAATCCCTAAACTAAATCTATTCTAGGAAGTATATCATCATTCATAAACACACATAGACAAGTAAAGAACACAAGACACAATATCCTCTCTAAACTATTTCTTTATTCATCTTCTTTGTTACTAACTATCTATTACATTCATGACCTTTGCATAACATTGAATCTCCTCTATGCGCCCCTTTATCTCCCAATCCTGTTATGTATTTATACCCAAAATCCCTAGACTATTTATCCCAAAAATATCCCATTACAATGCAGGGCATAGCCAACTTTAGTTAACTGACTGTTTGCTTTCTTCTACTTTTCGCTCTTTATACAAATTTTTTGTTATTCTTCTATTTATGGAAAGGCGCACTATCGTCCTTCGCGCTTTCTCCTCTCACTTGCTTGCTTTATTTTTTTGTCTATGCACTATCTTCATTCTGTGCGCTTTCCTTTCTTTTTCACCCTTTCTACATCTACACCCTTTCTTTCTTTTGTGCGCTTACTTCCTTCTGCGTGCTTACTTTATACTTAGGCTTTTTCTCCCAAAATTGAATTCAAAACTTCCTGTCCAATAGGTCCCCAACAGTCACCTATGGCTCATCCTGGGCCACTTAGGCTCGTTTCATGTTCTTCCACGCTGCAATGAATCGCTGAGCGTCATCCTTAGTCGCATCGACTACTGTAATTGCTTTATTTACCTTTTGGATTGTTGCTTGTGTCTTTTGTTCCATGCCCTGAGTGCTTTCCATGCCTTCTCCTTTAGTTCCTTATGCTTCTTTGCAATAATCCTTAGAGGGTTGTCCTTTTCCCTCTTGAAGGTCTCTTCCCACCTAATGTCGTCCTAAGTTCGGATGGTGGCATCGGGAGTCGTGTTGCCCATGAAAACAACATTGCTTCTCGTGAGAAAAATAATTTTGTTAAGCCTCCTCCTCCGGTAATCGTCTTCTTTGTTGATAATTCGTTGAGGTTTCTTAAGTATGATACCATCCTCCTTTTCTCCTATGCCCCTTAGTAAATCCTTCAGGTCTAGTTTGGGTGTCGTATATGAAGCCAATTTCCGAGAAACCTCTCTGTCAGTGGGATCCTGATCCATTTCCTTCTCATTTACTATCATGAAGCGTTCATAACCCCCGAACCTATTACTGACTTCATTCAAATGTGTGTGCACATTTATGGTGGAAATGATGTGAGTCCCTACATCTGGTATGCTATCAACACATGAGTATTTTTCCCTAGCCAACTCTGAAACTGGTTGTTCATCGGTAACGTCATGGTCCATAAACTTGAGGTTTAAAGTCATGCTAAGCATATCTCCTTTCCTATGCCTCCCACGGAGAATCAATGGTACTATTGGTGGATCCTTCCCCATTTTTCTAGGGTGATAGGTTCCTTAACTAGCATCATGTGTGTTCTATGGTAGTTGTAATCTCTGGTAGTTGGAGCTCGACATTGTTCTTTAGGTCACTCTGGTTCTCTCTTATGTGCTCACCTTGGTATGCAAGAATGATGTGCCCTTAATGATCTTCTTATGGTTTTTCTCTTTCATGTCGACCGTACCTGTCCCACCCTTCCTTAACTAACTTGTCCAATCCACCACCGTTGGTGTTGAGTTGTTCCATGATTGCATCATAATTACAAAATCCTTTGTGTAATTTTCCCCTTGTAATGTCAATTTGTTCGTGATTTTCGATGACTTTTCTAATTTAATGCTTATACAATGATTTTATGACATGTCACACCGATTATCTAGCTGTCATTTATGTGCCTGGCCACTTTTAATGGTCTTGTCATTTCCAATCTGCGTAGTGATGCATTGCTTGTCACAGCCGGGCCCGTTTGTATTTTAACTTTGAACTTGGCGCAGTGGTGTCTTCATGTGTGATGATCAGATCAACTGCGCAATTTATGATACCTTGGTATTTCAAACACTCTTTTTATTTTTCCTATCATTACCTTTTTATTTCTTTTATTTCCTTTTTCTACTTTTTATTTGGTTTTTCTTGTTTTCCTTACTAATATGGTACATTGAATATAATACATGGGTTATGGCGTAGCCTAGATTACTACACCTATAGTCGACTATCTCTATAGAGTTTCAACTGACTTCCCTTCACCATTCCTTCCAGGCTTCTACCATCCAAGGTTTCCAACCGCGCAACACCCGTCTTGGTTATCTGTTGAATCACATAGGGACCTAACCAGTGCATGCGAAACTTCCCTGGATGTTGCAGATACTTACTATCATAGAGTAGTACTAAATCACCGATTTGAAATTTCTTGGATTTAATGTGCCGATCGTGTCAAACCTTCTCTCTGTCTTTCTGAACCTGCTGATGGAATCCTGCAATAAATCGGTCTTCTTCAAGATGAACTAACTACACTAGTCTCTCCTCTATTTCCCCACTATCCGAGAGCTCAGTGATTGTCGCAATGCGCAGGCTAGGTAGAATGAACTCCATCGACATCATGTGATTATGTCCATAGACCAACTGGAAAGGTGTCTTCCCTTTCAAATTCTTACTTGTATTTTGGTAAGCCCATAGTGTTGCAGGGATGCATAAGTCCTTATCATCTCTCCCTATATTGTAGATTTTTGTCAAAGCATTCTCCAAAATCTTATTAAAATATTCCACTGTGTCATTATATTGTGGGTGATATGGTGTACTCTTTTGGTGATGAATCTGAAACTCCTTCATTAATGTTGCAATGGTTCTGCTTAGAAAGTGTGTACCTTGATCATTAAGTAATATGCGCGGAAATCCAAACCTGGTGACTACATTCTCGAAGAGGAATTGTGCAACCGTCTCTGCAGTACATTCAGTAATTGGTGCTACTTCCGCCCACCTGGTCAAGTACTCTGTCATAGTGATGATGTATCTTGTCCACGATCTCCTTGATTTTGGATTGATCAATGCTGCAAAGTCAATGGCCCACTTATCGAATGTGTGCAACATAACTTGTGGATTTAATGAAATTTCATCTCTCCTAGATGGGTTTCTCACTCTTTGACATATGTCGCAAGGTTGACAATAATCCTTCGCATCTTTTTGCAGTGTAGGCCACCAAATCCCTGCGTATAAAATATTCTATTTCATTTTTTTTCCTATGTAATGTCCTCCAACAATGTCATCATGTGCTTCCTCCAGTATAATCGACCTTTCATGTTCCAATACACAACGCCTTAATATTCCATCTGCCCCTAAATTATACAAGTTCCCTGAAATCAACTAATAATCTGCTTCTTTCACTACCATGGTTTCTTCTACACAACTATCATTTTAGAGGGGGCCACACCTGTATTTAGAAACTCCACAATGTCCGCAAATTAATCATCCACCATCCTTACTACAAATAATTGCGCATCCAAGAAATTATCATCTAAATTACCAACATCCTCTCCTGTCGATATACGTGAGAGATGATCCGGTCTTGCATTCAACTTTGTAGTGGCCATATTAAATTAAATATCCATTAATTCTACAACATGGCAGTAAAATTCAAAAATTTCTTTAATTGAGCACATTCGCATATAAATTTATCAACAAATAATAAATTTTTATAGAAAAATAAAACAAATACACTATTTAACATACCTGGGTCTGATGCTAACCCTCCTCTGTTTTTTTCTTGCCTGGTTGACCGTTACTGAACTATGTAAACACTGCCCAAACCTACTATCCTCCCTGCCAACTAGGACAACTACCTAGCTCCAGGATATCATATGGATATCCTGGCCCCCGTGCCCAAAACCTCCAGCAAATCGGTGCCTGTACTGAACCTTCCCGACTACAGAACTCCACTCTCCTCTCTGCCAACCCAAGAAAGCCCCCAAAATCAATGAATATCTCCCGTCGAATCCCCCCTCCTTCCTAACCTTCTCCGCTCATATTGCCCCTTCACCGACTTCCCTCTCATTTACTTCCCTACCTACCCATTTATTACCTTATCTTATCCTTTCATAGTTAATGCCCCTTATCCCCTTTATTTATTATTTTATCCTATATTTAATGTCCTATCCCTTCCTGAATACGTAAGCTTAATTTAACAATATAATTTACTAACCCCCTTATTTCTTTACTTAATTAATTAATGAGTCAATTAATAATTAATTAATCCTTGACAATCATGAACAAGTAATTAATAATAATTAATTAGTTAATGTTATTTAAGATATAATTATTGTTTAGCTAACTTTTAGGACAGTTAGATTATTAAATTAATTATAATTAATAATCCTATACATCTATTTAAGTAGGGTCGTTACAAACTTCCCTGGTTTTACTATGATCTCAAAGTCATATTCATGAAATAATAAAATCCATCTTCATATTCTTCCTCTTCAGACAGACTTATTGACTAATTACTTTAATGCATAATGGTTTGTATACATCTTGAAGTGGGACCCTAATAAGTAATGGAAAAACTTATGTAGCGCATAGACCATTGCCAATACCTCCCATTCTGTAGTGGTATAATTATTTTTAGATATAGACAACTTCCTCCTTGAAAACACAATCAGATGATCGATGTCCCCTTCTCCTGGTTGTGATAGTACTGTGCCCAATGCTATGGATGATGCATCTACATGTACATGGAACTCCTTGTTCCACTCTATAAAGATTAAAATGGGTGTGATTATCAGTCTCTATTTCAATGTGTCCAACCCATTCTAGTTGTCCTCATTCCATTGGAACTTGGCTCCCTTCTTCAGTAACTTTTCCATGGGTGTTGTAATCTGCACATATCCTTTGATAAAATTTATATTTTAACCTGTATGACCCAAAGTTTCCCTCAACTATCTGACTGATGTCAGAGGCTCCAAATCCAGAATTACTGCGATCTTGGATGGATCGACCAATAGTCCTTGTTTCCATACCACATATCCTAGTAGAATTCCAAATGGTCCGAAAAAAGATACATTTATTTAAGTTTAATGAAACTTGACACTGTTTGCATCAATCTAACATGAGTCGAAGAACTTCTATATGATCATGCAGTATATTGAACATTGTCTAATAATCTAAGTATACTTCCAAAAAATTGTGGATGAACTCCTTGAACGCTGCCACTAATACTCTAGAAAACACCGCAGGGGCATTCTTCAATCCAAATGACATCACCATGTACTGATAATTGCCCCACTTTGTCGCAAACATGGTTTTGGGTCTATCCTCCTGCACAATTCTTATCTGATGGTACCCATAGAATCCATTGGTAAAGGAATATGTGTCTTGACCTCCTATGTTCTCCAGTACTTCATCCATAAATGGTGTTGGGAATGGATCATGTAAGCATGCATCATTTAATTTCCTTAGATCTACACAGATCCTAATTCCTCCGGTCTTCTTGTTCTGCACCACCATTGGGTTAATCCACTCAGATTCTTCTACTGGTTCAATGATTCGTGCATATAGAATCTTGTCTATCTCAACGTTGACCTTCTCTTTGTACCTTGAGTTCAACCTGTAAGGTCTCTGTCATATTGGATTAGCTCCAAGTTTTAGTGGAATCTTCATCTCACCTAAGTCATCGCCTGCTATCCCCTTCATCTCTAAGAATGTGGTTGGAAGTAAATCCTAATATTCCCGTAATAAGCCTGCAACCTTCTCAATTGTTTCATTGTTCCAATAGTCTCCTATCTGCACAAACTTAGGATTATTTTTCGTCCCAATGTTGACCTTCTTTGTCTTTATAGGTTGTGTGTATGAATGCAAGCTCTAGCCCTTCCATTGCGTATATTCCTTCTGTCTCTAGTACTTGTACATTCCTGGGATCCTCATCCTCGTATTATTCCTCTGTTACATTATAACATTCCAATAGCTTATGGACCATCATCTTGGCTTTGTGCGCACTTCCTCATGGTACTACTTCCATCGGTTCTACTTCCTAGAAGATATTTGTTCGAATGTCCTATAGTGTTGCATGTATGGCGAGGGCTTCATGTTCAAATGTGAATGTGATTTTGAATCTTTGGATCAATTCTTCCCATTCTGTTGTTTCCCTGTGCATCTCCAACTCTAAATACCAATTCATCAAGATTGTGTCCAACGTGTGTATGAATCGGTGCATCCACTCCATCTCTGATTTTGAGCACCATAAAGCCCTACATCTTTTTACGTGACCTGTCAGGTCACCCTCTCCTGTGTATTTTTGCACACTTTCTTCTTCCTCAAGCCCAAAGCATATTTGCATAAGTCTATTGCACAGTTCCCAGTCCTTTATTCCCTTTCTGTGTGTGATTATTGACACTTGAATCCGTCAGGACTGAAATGGAAACCTCACGAGGATGTGAATCCTCCTACGTTTTTATAGAGGTGGTACTCATCTTTGGCTTATGGTATTCTTTAATAACTTTAGATATAGAAATAATATAGGACCTTAAGATGGTCCAATCTTTATGCTCAAAGAAAGATAAAAAATGTTGAAAGATAAAATATTTATTTTAAGAAAATTCCTTAGAAAGGACCAAGAACCTCACACATCGCACATTGCAGAAAATAAAAAAAATTCCCTCACATCCATCAAAGTGAAAATAAATATTTCTAATCACACATAAAAATAAAAGAAGATGGTCCAAATGCATAAGAGAAATTTCATAGAGTAAATACTTGCATAGCTCAAAGAATATTATGATGGATCAATTTCAAATACTTTATACTTAGAGCTTAGAGTTATAAAGTACAGTCAAAGCTGATCTTGAACTAGTTCTCTTGGGATTTCTTAAAAAATGATAGAGTCTGTTACAATGCTTTGAAATTTAAAAGTCATTTGTCCAGAGGATTGGGATTAGGGCTCCTGCAGACAATAAAAGTAAACATGTACAAGGAAATAAATTGTAGAAGGAATAAGGTGGGTGGATGTAGAGCGGAAAGATATGGAAAGAAGACAAAGAGAAAGTTATCAGGTTTCAGTTATACCTTTCTATTCAAATAAGAAGAATAAATGGATCAAAACTGACAAAGAAAGAAGAATGTGATCAACATGGACTTACTATGATGGTATCTCTTTCTTATTTGCTTATTGTTTCTTCCTTTATATTTTTGTTGGTTGTAGTTGGATTATTGGTCATAACTTCCTCTTCTTGAATCTCAAAAGTCTTGGTGATTGAGGCATTCAACCATTCTTGAATAAAGTCCCTTAAAGGAGCAATGATTATTTCTTGTTTTATCTTAATATTAAAAAACTCCTTTTCAATTTCCCTAAGATCAATAGACAAATTTTGTAATATATTTTCGACATCCTCTTTCTTATTTGTATAATTGACAAGCCATCTGTCAATATCATTGTGTGTGAATTCTATCATATTATCAAAATTTTCAGCCGATGTCCTTTTTAATCCTCCAATATTCTCTTCAAAGTCTTGTCAAGTCACGAGCATAGAGTTTGATAGGTACTTAGGGTCTGGGACTTTAATGGTAGTTCCAACAATGTCCAGATCAAGAAATTTCAAATATCCTTTATTTTTCCTCCTTGATAAGTCAACCAATTGAGTTAGCAGTCGTCTTAACACATTAATCCTTTCCACCCAACATGATTTCAATTTTTTGATTCGGGTTGGAGAAGGTAAATCCCCTTGCTTTCTTGCCTTCTCTATCATTGCCGACACTCTGGCTGCAAACATTGCAACTCCGTCAATGTAGAATCCTTCATCGGTTTTTAGGTCTGAATCTAAATCATTCTTGGTGTTTTTCATTCTTGAACCAAGGGAAGCAAAACTATTTTCCATATCCCATAGTTCCACAATTAATGACATCCTCTTCTTAATATTATGTTCAACAAAATGCTAGGTGGCCGTGATTAAAATAGAAGTTTGTTTGACCCTCGAAGTTGATTCTAGGTTTTGTTGAATACCTTTTGCAGGATGAATCATGACAACATGGGAAGCTGTAATAGGTGGAGGCACAAGGGTTTCCTCCAATTCTTTGATTCTTTCTCTCAATTGGGCATTCTCTTCTTCCATGTGTGCAATTGAAACATATAGGGTGTCTCTTGTAACTCTATGAATGGATGATAATTTTGAAGGAAACATATATTGTGTGTCAATGGTGGTTCGTAGCTTACCGCTCTTAATTTTTGTGGTTCTATCAAAAACTAATCTTTTAGGATCCTCATCAAAAGATGTATTCTTTACAACAAATGTCTCCTCATCAGAAAATGTTTCATAATGGATCACGAGTGCATAGGTAGGTTGTACATTTTCTCGAGCTGGCACTTCAACATCTGGAAACATAATGTTTTCAATATCCACATATAGGTCCATGTTATCCAATAATAGATCATCTTCTTGAGCATGTGTCTCATCCCCTTCCTGCTGTGAACTGGTTCTTTTTCTTTTGACCTTCAATTTATGGGTATTTTCTATGTTCCCTTTAGGAGGGTTCCTATCTTCACCATCTCCTGAATTAGTTTCACGGATTTTTGTCACATGGGATGTTCTTGGTTGTTTATTTTCCTTTGGTAAGGAACTCCTCCTAAAGACAACTGGTGACTGAGTGCTTTTGTCATTTGAGGGTCTACCTCTTTCTTTATGATGTTCTATTGTGATTATGATAGTTTCCACATCTTCTAAGTGTCTATTAGGTTCATAGTCATTAGGGTGGTGACTTTCATTTTCTTCTTCTTTACTAATGGCTGATTTTAAAAATACAGGGCAAAGTCCAACTAAAAGAAAGTGATTATAAAAGGTGGTTTGGGTCAAAACCCTTGATTTCTTCTACAAATTTTAGGTCAGAGTTCTCGAAACAGACAACATATTCATCAATCTTGGAAATTCCCTGGAGAAGAATTTCACCAACTTTCCATGGAAAATGTATGAAATGCTTCTTCCTTTTCTCAGACAATATGTGGAACCAGAACTTATATTGCTGGGCTATTTCAATGACAAACAATTTTTTATATATGTAATAGGGAAGGAAAATAGGTTTCTCAATGGAGAAGAAAACCCTGATAATATTATAATATTCCATTTTTTCCATAACTCCTCTTCCCTTCAGAAAAGTTGCAGCTTCCAACGAAAACTGTGAAGTGTCTTCCCCAAATAATAGTTTCTTGAACCTAGATACAAAATGTGAATACGCCTCATAAAAATGATGGTTGACCCTCTACTTCCACAAAACTTGGTACCACATAGTCATAGGGTCAACTTTTATTTTAATTCTCAGGGCAATGTTTAAGCCCTCAAAAGTATGACAATATGTAATGGAAAATATCAAATAAGATTACATGTAAATTTTTTTATCAGAATTGAAACTACTAATCTGTGCAGTGATTTCATTTGAGATTATATTTTCCTAGTCGAAGATAGCATTTTCATGGACAGTGAAATGTAATATGTACAATTCCATTTGATGAATTGTTTTCTGTAGAATCTTGGCCAACAATTCTAATAAATAACCAAGCAATTTCCTTATAGGGATCCTTTAAGAACTCACCTGAATTCTTGATATGTCTTCGAGAGTTGTGGTAGGGTCATGCAAATATTCTTGGAGAAGTTCCAATCCATTATTCTTTCTTTAAGTTTCTCGCTTCCTCTCGTTTGTAGACCAGGTTCAGCTCTGGAAATTTCAGTGTTTCCCTAAATATCGAAGGTTCCAATGATATAGGAGAACTATTATGTAATGCAATAATTATCTTGTTTTGAATGAGTTTATCGACACACCAGGTGATGACACCATTGCACTCAAAAAATTCTAGAACACACCTGGCTAGAACTATTCCTGATGTCCATACTTTTTTGTTTTCTCTGTCCAACATTTTCAAGTAATACCAGTAAGAGAATGACTAATGATGATTTTGATCTTCTCTAGAAAAGAGGTTTAGGGTATCCTCACAAAATGATTTCTTTTTCATGGTTGTCCCAATGAATATTTCCAACTTTATTGAGATATTATTTTGCACAGTAAAATGAACTTGAGTTATATTTCTTTTATGAAAAAATTAACTCAAAATAACTATTAGTAGCCTCGGTAACAACATTATTAATTAACGACCACCTCAACAATAAATTTGGTAGTTGGATTCATAGGGATAATAAATGTGACATCGAAGAATGTGAAGGGACAAGTAATGGCAGGGCATCAGGGTTGGCGACTAGTATGAATAGGAAGATATGCAAGTTAGAAGTTTCACAAGTCCGAAAGTATGGAATGTCTAAGTATAAAAAAGTATCGGGTGCAAAATGGAGAGTGGAAGTGTATCACGTAGGTCCGCAAGTCCGAAAGCCCGAAAGTCCAAGACACAAAATAATTCTAAGTGTTGAGAGGACTTATGCATGGCTGAATGAACGAGAATGCAAGTGCGACAGTCCGTGAATGTGAAAATGGCTAAGTACAGTAACCAAGAAAGGAAACAAAAGGGATAAATAGGAAGTGGTAAAAAGGGAAAATATAAAAGGGGGGAAAGAAAGGGTGTAAAGAGGTGGGAAAATATAACAAGGGAAGGGAAAAAGAAAAGCATGAAAGGGGTTCAACAATGACCCACCATCTAGCTAGAGTTTCCTTTAAGACGACATCTAGTGACAACAATCTCTATGGTTCGGGTACCTGTAAATCAAATGATTTTATAAACATACCAATCTCAGTTAGCCCATCGTACCTGGGTGGGTCCCATAGCTCTGTGCCAATCTAGTGCAAGGATCAATTTATACATGCACATTATCTAGTTGACACTTCATGCATCCTTTGCTGCTAATTCTCTAGACCAACTTCTGAATCTGATGCACACGAAATGATGCTTCTCCAACTCAACGCACCATCCATTGTCGGGTTGACATAATCCTCCATCCGCGTAGTCACATTATATAAGTTTTCAATTTCATTCCCTCTCACTGACTCTGTGTATCTCTTCCCGTCTGATGGTTCCAAAGGTGCATTAACATTTAGATCCCCAACCTCGAATATCATCTCCCTCCTTTTCAAGTTAATAATTGCCTGGTTATCGAATGCCCATTCCAATCCCATCAGTGCTGGATATGATTGAATATCATCAACTATCTCAATAACTTCAAAGTATTCCATGTTGTGCACCCCCTCTATGTTCATAGGTACTCTCGTCAACCATCCAATCAGGACTATCTTATGCTGATTTGTGAGTCTTATCTAAACAGGGGACTATATTAGCTCAGGTTATCCCATCATCTCCCATGTATGCTTAGGTAGTACATTCACATCAGATCATAAGTACAAAATAAAATTATCCACATCATACTCCCCAATTTGCGCATTAAACCTGAATTGTCCATTGGTTTTCTTCCTGCGTAGTACCTAGTTTATCATTCTATTCACAACAGGGGTTTCTCTTCATTTTGTGCATTGATCAATTATGTCATACAATGTATTTAGCGCATTCCTATATTTCATTAAGTCTACGCAAATCTTTAAGAATTCCGTTAGTGTACTTACTTGCATTGTTGGCCTCTTTGGCACTGCTTGACCTTCTATCCGAGGCAACACTGATGTTGATACTCCCTTAGGTAGTCCAAGTATCTCTTTCCTAGCTTTCTAATATGTCACTTTCTCCTACAGTGGATCAAATGATGGTATAGGCCCTATTGGCTTCCTTACCCATTGCTCAGGTTTCTTCCCTTGATCATTCTCTGTTCTAGCACCTCTGCGTGTAACAACTGCCACTGTTGGTCCTTCATTGTGTATTTCAACTGATATCATCTGTACATTTTGATTTTGATTCTGATTTTGGTTTGGGTTTCCTCTGGCCTTCCATTTTGCAACTAGTTGGGGATAGTCTTTTGTTGTGTGATCCAATGCTCTACAATATGTGTAAGTGGTGCACAGGTTCTGGCAATTTCGTTCCAAGTGTCCAAGTTGATTACAGTTATAACACATAATCGGTTCTCAACCTCCTCTACCAAAAGTCCCTCTACCTCGGCCTTTGCCAAAGTTTCCTCTGTTCCCCTGATTGAAACCTCTTTTAATATTATATTGTGTACCACTCCCATTGGCATTGGTATTCTCTTCCTAGATCCTGTACATATCTAACGCTCCCTTAGAATGTCGAACGCATGAAAATCCTTTTCTTCATTCCCCATTGAATTGTAGAAATTGCAAAAAAATTTATTTGGAGTACTCTGATACTTCTGAAGTAATGGACACTCAGTGGGATGATGACCCCATTTCTTATATATCTCGCAGTATCCTCCCCTAGGTAGTGGATTCGGTGCTCCAACTGCCAAATATTGTATGAATGCTGGGAATTCATCCTTGTGACGCCTTCCATATTGTACACCAACTTTGTTCTTGTTTCTCCCTTACCTTAGTAAGCTCGATCAATTGAATTTTTAATGTGGACAACTATGTTTGAACTTGTTCCATGCCTCTAGTATCTCCTGCCAACAATGCTTCTAGTTTCATAGCAATTTCCAATGCCTCGTGTTGCGATGCAACCTTATGTTGAATTAATGGTATACAAATGTGGGGTAGAAGTCCTTCAATGAACCCCTTTGTTGATATGGGATCTGGAAAGTCAATCTCCCCATCACATCCTTAAAGCGTTAATTGAAATCCCATACTAACTCTGTTTGTACCTGTTGGATATTTTTCAGTTTGGTGATGTAGTACGATTCTGACTTTGGCTTCTTGAACTCCTTTAGTAGTGCTTTCTTTATCTCTGCTAAAGTCATATCTTGTATGGTAGGCATAATACCCTGTAACTTCATATATCATACTAGCACATAGCCTTGAAATGTTTTTGCTAACTGCGCAATATTCATAACCTTGTTTTGCATGTTCTTAGCAGCCCAAATTGTTTCACAGAAAAACAAGTGCTGTTCTGGATCCTCTGACCCTACTCCCTTGAATTCAAGAAGTCTAAGAGTATTATCTACTCCCACCATGTTGGTTTGTGTATTCCCTCTTCTTGGTGATGTTGGTGGACTCTGATTCTGACTCTGTGAACTACTCCCACTATTCCTATTGCTATTATTATGTCCTCCTTAACGAACTACAATGTCTTTTGACAAGTCTTCAAATGTTATATTTGATTGTGGTGACGCACATGGGGTTGTGGATTCAATACAAGATCCTATCTAAGTAGGAATTACCGACTCTTCTATCATTGGACTGGACTGACACCCTTCTTCTCCTCCTCATATATATGGTATCTCTATGATTCAAACTTGTGCACAAGATTCTCGTTCTTCTAGCTCACTGTGCATCTCTTCTCTCCCAACCCCAGTCCTTTTCCTTTTGTACCTCCTTCCTCCGTGCAACTCTCCAAACTCATAATATTCCTCTGGTGTACTACCCTCTTGCATCCTCAATCCATTCCTTCCTTTTTCATCGCTTCCTTCCTTCTCTTAGATGATCCTTCTGTCGTCCTCCATCTCCCCTATGTGCGGAAAGCATATTTACTTTTTAGACTTCATTATCATCACATGATTTTCTCATAACAACATTTTTATTCACGTGTTCAATTATTTCAAGAGCCTTCCACGTGGGCCTTTGAGGAAATTTATTTTTACAACACTGTATGATTGAATGCAATCTACGAAAAATTCTATAACCTAACCCCCTAGTACACTATCCAACCAAAAATCAATTGCTCGAGTAGTTGGGTTACTTAACAAATTCAACTATCTTACAAGTTCAGGTGTCCAATTCCTCGGTGTTGCAACACTAAACCTTCCTGTTTTTTCTACCAACCTCTCTAGCCACTCGGTCATAATTTTTGGAAATTCGCCAAAGAAAATTTCATGCAGATCCATGAACACATACATTTTCATCCATTTCTTATCACCCATTCGAGGGTTCCTATTCTCTTGTCATGCAAATTCCCATTCTTTTCATTCCAACCAGTTTATGATCTCCTTCTTAGTCGGCCTCCAAAACATTCCCTTAATCGTAATTTCTTGGTCTCGACAATGAAACCATTTGTTGGGTGGATGTTGGTCTGTGCATGGGTTGTAAGACCCAAGGTTAGGTTCAAATATGACCAACAAACCCTCAAGACACCAACCCTTTTGGAATCACATGTTTACGCAGATGAAGTCTCACCCAAGGTATCTATTGAGACTACAAGAACTAGGTTTTTGCAGTAGTAAGGGAAAGAGAGGTGGATCCTTGAATCATTGCTCCTTATTATAGCTTATGTATGTTCTCGATGATTACATATATTATCACAATCAATCATGAATATTGCAACATAATCAATCCATAAAATAAATCTATTCATGGAAGTATAACATCATTCATAAATTCACATAGAAAACTAAAGAACACAAGACACAATATCCTCTCTAAACTCTTTCTTTATTCATCTTTTGTCTTACTAACTTGTAACATACCCTGCCACCCACAGGCCAGGGTACGCCACCTTCAATACCACCCTTGGACTTCTTTCTCTTATCGATACCTTGTTTTTAAATTAATAAGGATTCATAAAAGAAAAGATCTAACGACATACACAACAATAACCAACAAGCATGCATATTCTAAAGATTCAATTAAATGATAAATAAATACACAGCGGAATACATTCATATACAGGTAAATAATACATAACAGAGAGCACTTATCTTTATAAAAGATGACACCAACTGGTTGCAGACCAAGGACGTTCCACCCAACCATAGACACTATATATCCAAATCTCAACAACAGTGTCACCCCCGAGCAGGGCTATGAATCCACAAGGACGGTTCCAGAGTGTTACTTGGCTTCCCAAACCAGTCAACACTCAAGCTCTCACAGAGTTTCCCAGTACTCAAAACAATCCAAGTACCTAGTTCTCTTCTACCCAGCCTACACCACCCAAGAAAATGGACCTCTACCCTTCTTTGCCACGTAGTCCCTCAGGCAACCCTTCTCCTTCCAGGGCTCCAGTGAAAATGGTCCAGAATCTCAATGCTGGAACTCTCAGGACTCACAGCTGTGAAAAAATATAGACATAGGCCAACGCATCTCAGACATGCAGGCCTCCATTCATGGATGGATTACACCAATGACCACTACAACCAACAATACCATGGCTACTCTTCAACAATTCATTTTCCTTTCCCAATTCAAGATGCGGATGAGGATGTATCAATGAGTGATAGGTAAGGAAGGGGCGAATGAATGAGTGAGCAAGTGAATTAATGCATGAACTAGTGAGCAAGTGAATGAACACATAAGCGAATGAAGGAGCGAACAAGCCATCAACCAACCTCGCCCAACAGACCAGGGGTGGGTTGAAGTATTTCGTGGGGAATCAAGAACCTCCTGGCCTCCCCCAAGAATCTCACGTAACTGATCCACTCCCTTAGACAAAAGGGTAATTAAAATAGTAAATAAACATGTATCCCCTCAAGCCCCCTCTCTTGTGGAATCATATCCCCCTATAACTCTAGTCCTTGTTCATCTAGCAACCAATGATGTATTTATTATTAATAATGATCCAAACATTACATTTATTGGGAACAATGGCCTTTTAATAATTATTTGGGCACTCTGTCCTCTCAGCATTGTAACAATACATTATTTAAAATGGGGGTTCAAAAATCAGGGTGTTACATCCCCTCCCCCTTATTTTGGCACTGTCCTCAGTGCATATACAAAATAGAGATCAAAATCTCAAAATTTATTCAAAAATATGTGGGTACTCTGCCTGCATGGAGTCTTCATGATCCCAGGTAGCATCTTCAGGACTGTAGCAGGTCCACTGAACTTTTACCAGCTCTGTAACTCGATTCCGAAGCATTTTGACCTTTCTGTCCAATACCCGCACTAGCTGAGCCTGAAATTCTCCCTCTGTTTCTACCTGAATCAGATGCAAATCAATAACATGGTTAGGATCATGTACATATTTCTTTAGTAAGGAGACATGAAATACATTATGCACATTCATGGAAGCAGGCAATGCAAGCATGTATGCAACTGGCCCTATTCTATCCAATATTTCAAATGGACCACAAAATCTAGCTGCTAGCTTTGTACAACTACCCAATTTCAAGGAGATTTTCTTGGGCTTCACTTTCAAAAGTACATGCTCCCATACTTTAAATTCTCTAGCTGTCCGGTTCTTATATGCATAAACTTTCTATCTATCCTGCGCTACCTTCAAATTATGCTTGATCTTAACCATCTGGTCTTCCATATCCTTGAGCAACTCTGGCCCAAGTACCACTCTATTTGCTAGGTTGTCCCATCTCACTAGAGTATTTCATTTCCTACCATACAAGGCTTCAAATGGGATCATTCTCAATGAAGCTTGATATCCATTATTATATGAAAACTCAACCAAGTGCAAGTAATCTTCCCAATTAGATGGCTTATCCATCACATACATTCTCAACATATCTTCAATTACTCAGTTTTCCCATTTGACTGTGGATGGTATGTTGTGCTAAACTTTATATTTGTACCAAATCCTTTAAACAATCCCTTCCATAAATTGGAGGTAAACTTTGTATCTCTAACTGAGACAATTTTCCTAGGTATCCCATGCAACCTAACAATCTCTCTCATGTAAATTTATGCAATATTAGCCACTATATGGGTTGTTTTTACAGGAACAAAATGAACAACTTTTGTTGATTTGTCAACCACTACCATGATTGAATCATGTTGACTTGTTGTCCTGGGTAATTTAGTTATGAAATCAATAGTTATCACTTCCCATTTCTTCTCTGAGATTGGTAATGGCTGCAAGAAATTGGCTGGGTGCATATGCTCATCCTTCACCTTCTAACACTCCATACATCGAGCGATGTAATCAACAAAATCCTTTTTCATTCCTGACCAAAATAAATGGCTTCTTACTACTGTAATCATTTTCTGGTAATCGAGATGTTGAGCATAAGGAACATCATGCATTTCCTTCAATACCAAATTCCTCAGTTCTACGGAACTAGGAATAAAGATTCTATTCTTATTCATAAGTAATCCATCGTCCTTTACCACATACCCCTTTATTTTCTATTGTACATCTCCTTGCTATAAGCTTTCTTTTACCTGTAGGTAATTCTAATCTGTAACAAGATCATCTAAAATTATGCTCTTCAAGTCTGACTGATGCATACTAACAACAATAGCATGCATGAGATGCACTCTTCTACTAGGTGGATCAACAACTATTTTCTCTTTTCCTTTGATATGCTTGATATTGAGGTCATATTCACTTAAAAATTCCAGCCATCTTGTTTCTCTGTCATTCAAGGTTGGATGTTCGGAAATATACTTCAAGCCAATGCGGTCTATCCTTAATTCAAATCTCTTCCCCATGAGATAATGCCTCCACATCCTCAAGGCGTGGACAATGGTAGCAAGCTCCAAGTCATGTGTGTCATAGTTCCTCTCATGTTCCTCTCATGTTCCTCAATCTTTCTGGACTCATAACCAATAACATGTCCATTTTTTATGAGGAATCCCCCAAGTCCTTCCTTACATGCCTTTGTACATACCATAAAACTTTCATTTGGGTAAGCGATCTTTAACACAGGTGCACTAGTAAGTAATTCTTTCAATAGATTAAAATTCTCTTCACACTTAGGTGTCCATTCAAATTTAGTTCCCTTCTTTTGCAAATAAGTGATGGGATGAGCAATCTTAGAGAACCCTACTATGAAACTTCTGTAGTAACCATCTAATCACATAAAATATCTGACTTCTGACACATTTCTGGGTGTTGACCATCCTATAATGGCTTCAATCTTCTCTAGATCTACTGCTATGCCCCGCTCTGAAATTATGTGTCCCAAGTAATGGATCTGCTTTTGATAAAAAGAACACTTACTCATATTAGAATACAACTGATGTTCTCTCAGCACTTTCATTACCGATCTTAAGTGATGTTCATGCTCCTATTCAGACTGAGAATAGACAAGTATGTCATC
>SNQJ01S0000182.1:184413-201509 GCA_010110895.2 Picea sitchensis
CCCTAGGAGATGAAGCGCCAAAAGTCATGTGGGCCCCGTTTGGGTAAGTGAGTACATCAACTTCCCGGGGTCGTAACTTTTGCATACGATCTCCGTTTTAGGCATATAATAGCTCATTGGAAAGATCTATCTGAGGACTACAACAGTTGAACAAAATTTCATTATGAAATGTTTCTATCGCAACATACCCCAAAAAAACATCGTTTAGGGCCTCAAAACGGCTCTAGAAGTTCAGGACCCGAAAAACTGCTAAAAATAGTAAATTGCCAAAAATGTCAAAAAACTATTTTGAGCCAGTTGGAGAAGGTGGGTGGCCACCGATATCCATCTAGATCAAATATGAAAAGGATGCGCATAAGGAAAGAATGTGAAGAAACCATTTCCAAGCAGTGATAGAAAATCTAAGGTAGTCTTGGACATTATACATTCAGACGTGTGTGGACCAATGTCAACCACTTCACTTAGAAGGTATGTATACTATGTTTCATTTATTGATGATGTCTCATGTAAAACTTGGATTTACTTTTTGAAGGATAAAAATGAAGTGTTCAACAAGTTCAAAGAGTTCAAGGAACTTGTTGAAAACTTGTGTAAAAAGAAGATAAATATTTTGAGATCAGATAATGGAGGATAATTCACTTCAAATGAATTCAAGACATTCTTTAAGGAAGTTGGGATTAAGAGGGAGCTCTCTACTCCCTACAATACTCAACATAATGTTGTGGTAGAAAGAAAGAACCGTACAATCATAGAAGCAATGAAGGACATGATTCTTGATCAAGATTTACCAATGCATCTATGGGCAGAGGTAGCCTTGACCGTTGTATATGTGAAGAACATAAGTCCCCAAAAAGTACTTGGGAACAAGACACCATAAGAGATGTTTACAGGTGAAAGGCCAGAGGTCATCTACCTACGAATATTGTGTTGTCTAGTATATGTGCATATCCCCAAGGAAAAGAGAACGAAGTTGGAACCTTTAGGAAAGAAGGGTATATTTTTTGGATACAGTGAGACATCAAAGGCATATTGAATTTACATACCTGGTCACTGTCAAATTGAGACTAGTAGAGATGTTACCTTTGATGATGATACAACCTTGAGTAAGTCAAGAAAACAACATTCAGACAAGATTCATGATGAGGAGCTTGAATCTCTTACAGTTACAGATACAAATATAGGTGATGATGTTGTATTAGAATATCATGATATGGAAGAACCACAGATACCTGCAGATTCATCTCAGGAGATCAATACCAAGAAGAGAATACTAGATTGGGCCCAGTAAAATCATTCAATATGTAGAGAAGTATGGTTCTCTAGATGGATCCTTCAGAGAAAAAAAGAGGCCATGACCTTACTCTAGTTATTTGGCATTGCTAAGTGACATCATTGATGTTGATCCTACAAGTTATGAAGAGGTTGTAAAGAAAAAATAATGGAAGGATGCCATGGTTGAAGAGTACAAGGCTCCAGTCCATTGTAAAGAATGATGTTTGGGATTTGGTTCCAAGACTGAAAGAGAAGACATTTGTAAGTTCCAAGTGGATTTACAAGATGAATAATTCAACAGATGGAAATATTAAGAAGTACAAGGAAATATTCATGGCAGTGGTTTCTCCCAGAAAGAAGGAATAGATTATGAGGATGCATTTGCTCCTATGGATAGATACACTTCTATAAGAGATATACTTGCGATAGTTGTAGTAAATAATTGGAAGGTACGCCAAATGGATGTGAATACAACCTTTTTAAATGGTGTAATAAAAGAAGAAGTATATGTGGAACAACCACAAGGTTTTGAGACACATGATAGTTAGACACATGTGTGCATATTGAAGAAAGCCTTGTATGGGTTAAATAAATCACCTAGAGGATGGTATGGTAGAATTGATAGCTTCCTAATGAGCTTGGGATTTACCAAGAGTAAATAATATTCCAACCTGTACTTCAAGGTTGTGGATGTTGGACCAATGATACTACTGTTGTATGTGGATGACCTATTTCTAATAGGAGATGAGAAGCTCATCATTAAGAATAAGAGGAAGCTTGTTGCAGAGTTTGAGATGAAATACCTAGGAATGATGCATTAATTCTTAGGTCTAGAGGTATGGAAAAGACCAAGTGAGATTTTCCTTAACCAAGGAAAATATGTTGTTGAGATTCCGAAGAGATTCAGAATGATGGATTGCAAGGCCATGCCTACATCGATGGTGAAAAACCTGAAGCTGTTGAGTGATACATCTTCAGAGATAATGGATGCCACCATGTATAGAAATATGATTGGTTTGTTAATATACTTAACGAACACGAGGCTAGATATATGTTTTGTGGTGAACATATTGAGTCAGTATATGTTTGAGCTAAGAAGTGTTCGATTGGTTGCATCAAAATGTGTGATGAGGTACCTGAAGGGTACAATTGATTGTGGACTCAGATATGCTTTAGATCATGATATAAACTTGCACGACTTTACTGATTCATATTGGTCTGGTAGCATTGTAGACCAGAAGAGTACATCTGGATGTTGCTTCATTATGACATCAACCATGATGTAACACCCTTGTTTCACCTGTATTGTAAATATAACTATAACTTGCCAAAATACTATGGGAAGACTGAATATGTGTGGATGTTAGAATTTATGAAACTTTTTGTTAAAAAAGGTAATGTATGTATTTCTGTTATTAAATAAAATGGATAGTGTTGCATAACTGCTAAAGGGTTTTTCCAAGGTAGATAATGATGCATGAGAGAGATGGTGAGGGGAACTAGAAATGGTTGAGATGACCCCCACTAGACCAGTACCTTACTAGATTTAATTTATCCATACCTAGAACAATCCTCTAACCCATAAATAAATTACCAGTAAGGATGGTAGTTGGGAAGTCCTCCTCATGATTCAATGAGGAGATGGGTAGAGTACCCATCTGAAAAAATTCAAGACTTGACCATGAAAAGGGGATTTGGACCCATGCAATATTGTTGAGGAAGGAGATAAAATAAGGGGATTCATGGGTAGAAGGGGATAGCAAAAAGGAGATGATTCGAGAGACCATTTGTTTTGAAGGAGAGGAGCGTGTGCAATGGTCTGGTTCCAAAGAGAATTGAAAAACAAGCTTTCCCTGGGTGCAAGAATTTGTTGGCAACATTTTCATTCCAAGATGATAATTGGGGTTGCAGAGAAGATGAATGATTGAAGAAGAACTCGTTGCAATATCCCTTTCTTGGTGGAGAGAAAACTGCTTTACCAAGTTCTCGTGGGAGGAGGAGAGTGGCCTCCATCCCTGATTGTCGCTGAACAATAAGGAAAAGTATGTCTCGGAGCATAATGATTTAGCTAGGGGGTGTCCAATGGTAAATTCGTCCAGGAGTGGTTGTGCCTACGGTTGGGTGGAAATGAGAACCTCTCTCAACAATTACTTCACTATTGGGTTTTTGATAAGTATTACTTATCATGTGTACTAGAATATAAATGAATGGTTGCATGTCTCTGACTATGACTAAAATTTTCATCGTTTGATTAATCATTAGAAATGTTTACTATTTTTCTGTGAACCCATGTATTTGAATTGCTTATGTTTTCCTCTACTTAGATGCAGGGGAACTATTAGACATGGGTCCTCAGATGAATTTAAGAATAAGTTTATGACTTCTATACTAGTTGGAAAATCCTTAAGGGGATTTTCCCAAGGATTTATTTTGTAATGTAAGAGTCGGGTAAAACTTTACTGGAACACTTCAGTCATGTCGACCCCTCGAATTTACCTTCGCGAGTCACTAAATTCGATCTATGTGGAAGGAGGGAGCCTCCTTTAAATCATTCATCTGTGTGATTGAGGGATCGTGTTGACAACCCTAACCAAATCACGGCTAAGAGTTGAGCATGAAGCCCCGAGACTTGTTAGGGGATCCATATGACCAGGACCTTAGAACCCTTCACTAGGTCCGAAAGGAGCTAAGTTATTTTGGCTTCGGAAATCTGGGAGTCCGAAGCTCCAGGATGTTATGACTTTGCAACCTTAGAAACCAATTGAAGGCAACCTGTTGGTATGGTTACCAGTGAGGTTGAACGACATCTAGCGGTTTCCTTGACTGTGACCGTGGGACCTGTCCCACCATTAAAACTTGGTCCACTTCCTGGTCATAAAGTAACATGAACCATAGATATGAGGATATTCATAATTTTCCATGACCATTGGATCTATGTCGTGGTCAGCCCGACATTGATCACTATGGGAGAAAGGGAGTGTTAAATGAGCAGAATCCCATAACTCCGAACTCACTAAGCGACAAGAACCATAGATTTGAGGATCTTTGGGATCTTCCATGACCATTGGATATACGTCATGGTCATCCCAACATTGACCAATCCAAGAGAAAGGGAGTGTAAAATGGGTGGAACCCTGAACATCGAATTTGCGAAATGATGAGAACCGTAAATCCATGGATGCTTCAGGATCTTCCCTGACCTTTGGATCTATGTCATGGTCAATCCGACATTGACCACTTCGAGAGAACAAGAATGTTAAACATGAGAAACCTCCGAATGCTGAAGTCACAAAGCGATGAGGACCATCAATCCGAGGATGCATTGAGATCCCTCCTGACCGTTGTATTTAGACCATGGTCAACTTGGCGTTTACCAATTCAGGAGTAAAAAGGAAATCATAGAGCATAAACCTCAAATGTTGAAGTCGCGAAATAATTGAGGCCGTAGATATATGGATCTACATGGACCCATCTCGATCATGGGATATAAGGGGTATTGGTAGGTCGCTGGCGAGAGTTCGAATTTTGGAGCTCCGGGAGATTTTGTAGGTAGGAGAGTCTAGAGGCTCTTAGAGGTTGTTCGTTCGAAGTGACATGGCACACTGACGTCACCTAGGGTGATGTGGATCCATGTTCGACATGCCATGTGTCACCTTGATTAGTTATTTTTATAGACATTATATGCCAATTGGAATGTGACACATGTCACCCATTGATGGGGCCAAGTGTCATCTCTTCCATTTTCCGCATGTCAATCCACTTGACACATGCTTGCTTGGCCTAATAGTTGGTGGAATACCCTGGGGAACTGGGAGTTTGAGACTTTAGGAAATTTGGGATGTTGGAATGCTGGGGTTAATCGACCGAAGGATCAGACTCACCTATCCATGCCTCTATGTTTAATGTGTCATCACGTGTAAGCATGGACCCTATGGAACTCGGGGAATTCAGAACTACAGAGGTTTGGAGTGGTGTATTGGATAAGTCAAAATGGGCCGAAGGCCCAGATTCACTTTTTGGTTCTAGAGGTCATCAAGACAATTTAAATGTAGTTAATTAAATGAAAGGGTCCCTCTTTGGGACTCCGACATTTGGGATATTTTGGTTCATAAGAACATAAGGAGGAATTTTGCTAAAGTCTGAAGACCTTGGCACTAATTAATATTAGTGAGTCCAAGTTCCCTTGGAGATTCGATAAGGAGTGGGATTTCACTGTGCTAATGGTTAATTAACCTAGTAGGCATATAGGAGCTAGAAAAATGTCAACTCTGGGTTGGAAAAATATCTTTATACTATGATGATGTGTAGTGCTGGGTGACAGGGAGCCACATGGGTACCACACGACTATAAGAGACTCTAGTTAATAAAGGATTAAATAAATTTGAAGGGCCATAAATTGCAATCCAAAACACATATCTGGACAAATTTATAGTCGATGGATAACCATTGCCGAACCAAATATGGTGAGACCCTAGTTATAAGGGTTCGAGGTGATTGATAAAAGTAAAATTTTGATGCCCTGTCCCTTAAAAAGGTGCATAGGGGTCGAGTGTGTTACAAAGTGGTATCAGAGAAAGGTTACAACACTTGGCCTTCTTGAGCTCATGAACAAGTCGCATAAAAATATTATTAGAGAAATTTTAAGGGTAGCACCCTATCTTACCCCATTCATAAGAAACTTATCTAAACTACTGCTAAAGAGAAGAATGAAACTTTCTGTGGTTGTTATAGTTTTTGAAAATCTGAACTGTGTGTTTCTAGTGTTCCAAATAAAGAAGTTGACTTCATATTACAAATTGTATGTGTTGTTCATAAACTAGTAGATACTTAACTAATAGAAAATGTTTTATCAACACTCAAGTAGTCAGTGGACAGCAGGGAAACTACAACGTAAAGGATGATGACACACCATAAATTGGGGGAAAGCTCCCACAATAGAGAAGAAGAATCTGTTGAGAGGAGGGCGGTGGAAACCCCTCCAGATTTGGTTGAAACCGTAAGAAGTCTCATGTCATAATTATAGAGTTGTAGGGATGACAATTAAAGGTTGATAAAAGAATAGGAAAAATAGACTGAAATTAACACAGTACTACTACAAAGCCTATCGGATATACAAAGGAAGCTACAACATGGACCAACAACCAGTCATGTGGATAGACATCACACTAAGAAAACTCAAAGTCCACCTGAGATATGAAAGCATGGTCCTAAAGCTAATCAAACGAGGAGGAGAACCTCAAAGAAGGCCCAATATGGAGCCAAGAGACACTCAACAGAAGAATCCTATAGTGAGGAAACTAACAACTCCAAGGATTCTTCTAGTAGCAAGACTAGTTCACCTTCCCAGAGGAGAATAAAGAAGAGGAAACATTCCAAGAGTCATGACCCTGAATATTTTAAGAAATCCAAACCACCCACCTTCGATGGAGAAATTAAAAAGGGGGAAGAAGCACAAGTTTGGCTACTTGGCTTGAAGAAGTACTTCAGAGTCCATGACTACTCTAAAACTTAAAGGCTTGAATATCCATTTTCAACTTGAATGGAAAGGCCTCCATTTGGTGGGAGGACCTTAGGAATGTGAAAGGAATCCATGAGAAGGACTTGTCATGGAAACAATTTGAGAAGTACTTCAAGAAGAAGTATCTTCCGGAAAAATACTTTGATGGGAATACCAAGGATTTCTATGAACTCAAAATAGGGAAAATCACAGTAGATGAATATATCAACAAATTTCTTGAGTTGATAAGGTATGTGCCCTACATAAAGGATGAAAAGGTAAAGATGCAATGATTTATTAGTGGAATGCCTCAGTCCTTTTGGGATATAATTGAAGTTGATGAACCAAATAATTTAGAAGACACTATCTAGAAGGCAAGGTACTACTATGAGCAATTCAAGAATAAGGTATAACCTCATAAGGGCTGGAAGAAGAAAATAAATTTGGGATTCAAGAAGAAGGGGTTTGAATCCTCAGGATTTAATACTCATGGAAAAAGTTCTAAGATGAGCCTTCCTACTAAAAGTGTATATCAATAGAATTTTCCATCTCAGAGTGGTAATAAACCCTTTGGAACAACCCCAGGTAAGACTGATAACACCAAGAGAGAACCCTTGAAATGTTGGGGTTGTGGAGAAGAAAATTTATTGTGGGACTACTAAGATAAGAAACAAGACAATAGGAGGGTCTACAACACCCAAGAGGCTACCATAATCAATGATGTGGCTAGGAGCATGCCAAAAATTTATGCATCCTTGGATAATAGACAAATTGACCACCAAACTTTAGTGGTGGAGATGGAAGGTATGATTTCCAACCATCTAGTTTCCATTTTAATTGACCTTGGTTCTAATATGAGTTATGTTACCTCTCAAACTGTTGATAAATGTAAATTGGAGAAAGTAAAACATGCTAAATCATGGTTGGCACAACTAGCCAATGGAACCAAAAGAAAGGTAACAAAGGTCATACCAGCATGCCAATTCATTATGGATGGATTACCCACCCAAGCAACCCAAAACATGCTCCCTTTAGGATCTTATGACCTGTTGATTGGCATGGACTGGTTGGATTCCCATAAAACTAAGTTGGACTGTTACAATAAAAATTTGGAGTGTGAAGATGGAGAAGGAAGAAAAATAACCCTACAAGGAATTCAAAAGCGTGTCTCAGTGAGACAAATATTAGCCCTTCAAGTGAAGAAGTACTCTATAAAAGGATGTCATTTGTATGCAATACAAGCATTGAACTCTGTTGATAACAATAAACCAAGCCTAGAGGACCATCCCATATTAAGAGAGTATAAATATGTGTTTCCAGAAGAGGTACCAGGTCTACCTCCAAGAATAGATATTGGCTTTTCAATAGAACTTGTACTAGGAGTGGTGCCAGTGTCTAGAACACCCTATAGAATGAGTACACTAGAGCTATTTGAGATCAAACTACAACTAAAGGAGATGTTGGAAAAAGGCTACATTCGGACTAGTGTGTCTCCATGGGGAGAACCAATCTTGTTTTTGAAAAAGAAGGATGGTACACTCAGGTTGTGCATAGACCATAGACAACTTAATAATATGACCATTAAGAATAAGTATCCCTTGACAAGAATCAATGACTTGTTTGACCAATTAAGGGGTGCTACAATTTTCTCTAAGATTGTCTTGAGGTATGGATACCATCAAGTCTGAATTAAGGATGAATACATCCACAAAACAACCCTTAGGACAAGATATGGGCACTATGAATTTTGTAGTGGTGCCATTTGGGCTTACCAATGCACCAACCACTTTTATGTGCTTAATGAATAATGTACTCAGTAATCTCTTGGATAGATTTGTGTTGGTTTTCATTGATGATATCCCAATATATTCTAAGAGTAGGGAATAACATGGAGAAAATCTCAAGTTAGTGCTTCAAGTGCTAAGATAACATCATCTCTATGCTAAGTTTAGTAAGTGTGACTTTTTCCAAAAACAAGTCCATTACTTAGGCCATGTTATTTCTGAAGAAGGAGTGGAAGTTGATCCTGAAAAGATCAAATCCATTATGGATTGGCCTACCCCAAAGGATGTAACTAATATCATATCCTTTATGAGCCTAGCAGGATACTATATAAGGCTCATAAAGGGATTCTCCAAGATTGGTTTCCCAATCACCTCCCTTCAAGGAAGGGCTTAGAGGATTCCTTATGAAATAAGGGAATGCGATTTGCTACGAATCCAAAAAATTGAATGAGCATGAAATCAATTATGTGACCCATGATTTGGAGTTGGATGCCATAGTACATGCTTTAAAAATGTGGAGGCATTACCTCCTAGGTAGAATATTTGTGCTTATGACAGACCATAATGGGTTGAGATATTTATTTGATCAACCAAAACTCAGTGATAGACAAGCTAGGTGAATGACTCTCCTTAGTGAGTTTGATTTTGAAATCAAACATATCAAAGGAAAATAAAATAGGGTGGTTGATCCCCTTAGCAGAAGTAGGAAAGTGATTCACTTGGAAACTGTAAGCACCTGTGAAACAAACATCAAGGAGAGATTCAAAATTGCACAAGAAACATATGCATTTGTCAATACTGTGAAATCATACTTGGAGCAAGAGCCCACAGGGCTGAAGTATGAGGGTTATCAATTGTTGAATGATGGCCTACTAACTTACAAAGGTAGGTTGTATATTCCAAATTGTGACGACTTGAAGAGGTTCATAATTGATGAAATACACAAAAGATCATATACTAGACATCCTCGTTATCAAAAAATGATCACAATCACTAGGAAACTATTTTATTAGCATGGAATGAGAAAGGACATAGCCAATTATCTAGGTAAATGTCTAGAATGTCAACAGATTAAGGAAAAGCACCGTCATCTAGCAGGGTTGTTGCAGCCCCTACCAATCCCAAAATGGAAATGGGAAACCATCTCCATGGATTTCATCACAGGGTTACCAAAATCAACCAAACAAAATGACACCATCATGGTAGTTGTGGACAAACTGAGCAAGGTTGTTGACTTTATTCCCGTCAAATAAACTTGCAAGGCATTAGATATTGCAAGTATTTTCATGAAATAAATATTTAGAATGCATGGCATTCGTAAGGAAATCATATCTGATAGAGATACAAAATTTACTTCAAACTTTTGGAAATATTTGTTTGTTGGTTTTGAAACTAAATTAATATTTAGTACAACCTATCACCCTCAAACTGATGGGAAGACAGAGAGGGTAAACCAAGTGTTAGAGGACATGTTAAGGATGCATGTAATGCATCAACCCAAGAAGTGGAAAGAATACCTACCACTGGTAGAGTTTGCTTATAACAATGTCTATCGAGATTCATTGAAGATGAGCCCTTTTGAGGCCCTCTATGGTAGACAATGCAATATTCCAATCAAATGGAATAAACCAATAGATAGAATTAAAATCGGGCTAGATATGCTAAAGGAAATGGAACAACAAGTAGTTCAGATAAAACATAATCTGAAAGTAGCTCAGGATAGACATAAAATCTATGTAGACAGAAAAATGACTCCTCGAGAGTTCAAAGTAGGGGATCATGTGTATCTCCGAGTTAGACCCAGAAAAAGTTCCTTGAGAATGGGAGCCTGTGCCAAGCTGACACCTCGGTATTGTAGAACCTTTGAAATTTTGGATAGAGTGGGATGTGTAGCATATAGATTAGAACTTCCTCCGGCAGTGAAGGCACATAATGTTTTCCATGTTTCATTACTGAAGAAATATGTACATGATTCTAATCATATAATTGATTATTCTGTGATTTAGGTGGAACCAAAGGGAGAATTCCTGCCAGAGATAGAATGAATAATAGACATGAAGGAAAACCCACTCAGAAACATAACCATTTCACAGGTCAAGGTGCAGTGGAAACACTTTGGTCCAGATGAAGCTACATGGGAAATGGAGGATGCCATGAAACAATCATACCCATTTTTGTTCACTTTTGTACATATAGAGCACAACGACATGTAGAACATCAAGGACAAATTTCCTTTAAGGGGGAGGATATTGTAACACCCTTGTTTCCCCTAGCTTGTAAATATAAATATAACTTGCCAAAATACTATGGGCAGAGTGAACATGTGTGGATGCTGGAATTGATGAACCTTTTTGTTAAAAGAAGGTAATGTATGCATTTCTGTTATTAAATAAAATGGATAGTGTTGCATAAATACTAAAGGGGTTTTCCAAGATAAATCGTGATGCATGAGAGATATGGTGAGGAGAACCAACAATGGTTGATATGACCCCCACCAAACTAGTACCTTACTAGATTTAAATTATTCATACCCATAACAGTCCTTTGACCCAGAAATAAATTACCAGTCATGCTGGTAGTTTGGAAGTCCTCCTTAAGAGTCAATAGGGAGATGGGAAGAGTACCCATATGAAAAAATTTATGACCTGACTGCAAAATGGAGATTCAGACCGACACAATCTTGTTAAGGAAGGAAGGAAAATAAGGGGATTCATGGGCATACAGGGATAGAAAAAAGGAGATGAGTCGAGAGACCATTTTTTATGAAGGAGAGGAGTGTGTGCAACTCTTTGGTTTTGAAGAGAACTGAAAAAAAAGATTTCCCTGGGTGCAAGAAGTTTTTGGCAGAGTTTTCATTCTAGGATGATAAGTGAGGTTGCAGAGAAGACGAGTGACTGAGGAAGCACTCATTGTAGTCCCCCTTTCTTAGTGGAGAGAAAACCGCTTTTCTAAGTTCCTGTGGGAGAAGGAGAGTGGCCTCCGTCCTTGACTGTCCCTAAAAAATAAGGAAAAGTCTCTCAGAGCATCATGATCTAGCTAGGGGGTGGCCAGTGGTAAATCCATCCAGGAGTGGTTGTGCCTATAGTTGGGTGGAAATGAGCAACTCTCTCAACAATTGCTTCACTATCGTGTTTTTGATAAGTATTCCTTATCCTATGTACTAGAATCAAAATGAATGGTTGGATGTCCATGTCTATGACTAAAATTTGCATCATTTGATTAATCATTATAAATGCTTACTATTTTTATGTGAACCCTTGTATTTGAATGGTTTATGTTTGCCTCTTCTTAACAACAGGTTAACTATTAGACATGGGTCCTCAGATGAATTTAAGAATAAGTTTACAACTTCTATATTGGTTGGAAAATACGTAAGGGAGTTTTACCAAGGATTGATTTTATAATGTAAGAGTCGTGGTAGACTTCACTGAAACAATTCAGTCATATTGCCCCCTCGAATTTACCTTCACATGTCACTAAATTTGAGCTCTATGGAAGGAGGGTGCCTCTTTGAAACCATTCTTCTATGTGACTGAGGGCTCATGTCCATGACCCTAACCAAATCATGGCTAAGAGTTGAGCGTGAAGCCTTGAGACTTGTTAGGGGATCCATATGACTAGGACCTTGGAACCCTTCACTAGGTCCGAAAGGAGATAAGCTATTTTGGCTTTGAAACTCCTCGAATCCAGAGCTCCGAGATGTTATGAATTTGCAACCTTCATATCAAACTGAAGGAAACCTGCTGGTATGGTTACTAGCGAGGTTGACCAACATCTAGCAGTTTCCTTGACTGTGACCGTGGGACCTATCCCATCGTTAAAACCTGATCCACTTCCATGTCATAAAGTAACGTGAATCATAGAATTGAGGATCTTTGGAATTTTTCTTGACCGTTGGATATACGTCATGGTTATCCTAACATTGACCACTCTGGGAGAAAGGGAGTGTTAAATGGGTGGAACCCCCGAACGTCGAACTTGAGAAGCAAAGAGAACTGTAGATCTAAGGATCTTCAAGATCTTCCGCGACCTTTGGATCTATGTCCTGGTCAGCCCAACATTGACCACTCCGAGATAAAGGGAGTTAAACGGGTTGAACCCTCGAACGCCAAATTCGTGAAATGACGAGAGCCATAGATCCATGGATGGTTCGAGAGCTTCCCTGACCATTGAATCTACGTCATGGTCAATCTGGCATTGACTACTCTGGGAGAACAAGAATGTTAAATGGGAGAAATCCTTGAACGTCAAAGTCACGAAGCAAGGAGGACTGTCGATCCAAGGATGCGTCAGGATCCCTCTTGACCATTGGATTTATACTGTGGTCAGCCTGACATTGACCAATTTTGGAGAAAAAAGGAAATTACACAATAGAAACCCTGAACACCAAAATCGTGAAACAATGGAGACCGTAGATCTAGGTATCTACGTGGACCCATCTCGATCGTGGGATATAAGGGGTATTGGGAGATTGCTGGAGAGAGTTTAGAATTCAGAGCTCCAGGACATTTCATAGGTAGGAGAGTCTATAGGCTCTAAGAGATTGTCCGTTTGAAGTGACATGGCACGCTAATGTCACCTAGGGTGACGTGGACCCATATTCGACATGCCATGTGTCACCTTGATTAGTGATTTTTACAGACATTATATGCCAATTGGAACATGACACATGTCACCCATTGATTTTTCCATGTGTCATCTCTTCCCTTTGCCCCATGTCAATCACCTTGACACATGCTCGCTTGGCCTAATAGCTGGTGGAATACCCCCAGGCACTGGGAGTTTGGGACTTCGGGAAATTTGGGATGTTGGAACGCTGGGGTTAATCGAATGAAGGCCCAGACCCACCTGTCTCTGCCTTTGCATTTAACACGCTGTCACATGTAAGCATGGATCCTTCGGGAGTTCGGGAATTCAAAACTCTAGATGTTTGGAGTAGTGTACTGGATAAGTCCAAACAGGTCGAAGGTCGAGATTCACTTTCTACTCATGCAGGCCATCAGGACAATTTAAATGAAAGGGTCCCTCTTCGGGACTCCGACATTCGAGAGATTTGGGTTCATAAGAACATAAGGAGGAATTTCGCCGAAGTACGAAAACTTAGGTGCTAATTAATATTAATGAGTCCAAGTGGCCTTGTAGATTCAGTAGGGAGTGGGATTTCACCATGTTAATGGTTAATTAACATAGTAGTCCTATAGGATCTAGAAAAATGTCAACTCTGGGTTGGAAAAGTCTCTGTATAATATGATGATGTGTAGTGTCGGGTGACAGGGAGCCACGTGGGTACCACACGACTGTAAGAGACTCTAGTTAATAAAGGATTAAAGAACTTTGAAGAGACATAACTTGCAATCCAGAAAACATATATGGACAAATTTATAGTCAATGGATAACCCTTGCTAAACCAAAGACAGTGAGACCCTAGTTATAAGGATTCAAGGTGATTGAGAAAAGTGAAATTTTGATACCTTGTCCCTTAAAAAGGTACTTAGGGGTCGGGTGTGTTACACATGATCTCATGGTTTAGAAGGAAGGATACAAGTGTGGTGCTCAGTACAACTAAATTAGAGTACATAACAACTTGTTCAGCTAGCAGTGAAGCAGTGTGGCTTCGTAAGCTTCTTGTATGATTGTTTGATCTCAATTTAGAGGTGACTTATATCTGGTGTGAAAACCAGATTTGTGTGAAGATGACACAGAACCCAGTGTTCCATGACAATTCCAAGCACATTGAGATTAGGTACCATCATATCAGAGATATGGTACATAGGGGAGCGGTGAATCTCCAGTATGTCGCTACAAATGAGTAGATAGTTGATGTGTTTACAAAGCCTCTATCTAAAGTGAAGTTTGTGTACTTCAAAGACAAGGTTGGTGTGGTACAAAAGTATGTCCCTAGTAAGAGGGAGTGATGAGTTACAATTGAGGTCCAGGGAAACGAATTCAACATGTGGTAGAGGAAATAGGTGGTCATTCAAAGACAAGTTATGACTACTCTAGTGAAAAATTATGGTATGCTGACTTACTGCTTCTCTAGTGATAAAGTTTGGTACGCATATGGCTACTCCAGTGAAAAAATCTAGTACATCGAGTTACTGCTACTCCAGTGATAAATCCCGGTATGCATATGGATACTCCAGTGAAAAAGTATGGTACACCGGGTTATTGCTACTCCAGTGATAAATCCTTGTACGCAGATGGCTACTCCAATGAAAAAATTCTGGTACGCCGAGTTACTACTACTCCAGTGATAAAGAAAGGTACTCAAATGGCTACTCCAATGAAAAATTTTGGTACGCTAAGTTATTGCTACTCCAGTGAAAAATCATGGTACACAGATTGCTACTCTAGGGAAAAAATCAGGTACACAAAGTTATTTGTTGTGGCACCAGTCAACATGACCTCACACAAGGTCCTTAGATGCCATGCCTTTAAGGATGGTTAGTTACTCATATTTTTAGCTGGTGGGCCAACCTATGTGGTTGGAGGTGTCACCTAGCCTTGTGATAGATGGGTAGTGTGTGCAGACTACATCGCCTAATCCTTGTGATTAGATGTCTGGTCATTGTGGATTTGTTTCCTGGTGTGACAACGAGAGGTTACTAGTTCATTGTGGAAATAGATTCTAGATTCTCTGTGAGTTGGCGAGTGAAAGCCCCGTGATGACATAAATACCATATGGATGATGATACCCTGGATTATGATGTGGCTACAAAACTTCTTCAATATAGATTCATGGAAATTCAACAAGTCAATGGTCAAGTTTAGAAAAGAGTAGGAGCAGTTGTGATGTTTGTGCCAGAAGAATACCTTCCTTGCTAAGAGGGAGTGTTGAATTTTGAGTAGCTTTGGAAGATATTATTATTATATTTATATTGCATTTTACCAAGAAAAAACCCTAAAGAATAATGTTATATTACATTTGTTAAGTCATCCCTATTGTGCCTTGAAAAGTCAATTATAAATTAGAAGGGTAAAGTGGACAGGTCAGCCCTAACCTAATTCTGGGTGGTTTAACTTGTATTTATAAGAGGCTAGGCACCTCACTTGAAGGATACACACAACTTATCTCTCACACCGAAAAGTGTGCAAGTCTTAGAGAGTGACACAACTATAGATGAAGGGTGATGCAACTACAGAAGAAGGTTGTTCTGGTTAAGGGTTTTGGTTATTTGGTGGAGGACTATCTTGGTCTAGTGGCATGCTACTCTATTCTGGTTAGGGTATGATGGTCTATCTTCTGTTTTGGTGAGATCTCTCTTGAGAGAGACATTGTACTTGTTAAATAATCTATATTGAAGAAGCTTTGCTGGGTTTTCTCCCCCACAAGGGTTTCCCAGGATAAATCTTATGTATATTGTGGATGTCTTTCTTTCATTGATCCTTATGCATGCAATCATTTTTTTAATACACTAAAGTTAAAGAATACTATACACACTTAACTACTTAATAAGAATTTTAACATTGATTACTAATGATTAATAGATGGATTCTATTGAAAGGCATCTAAATATGTATTCCTAGAGGATCTATGGGGAAAGGTTTATTACAAAATTACACTTGAACATATTTTTAGATAATATGTGTGGTGCGCAGCAAGAAGGAAAAAGTTGCAAAGAACAAATTAAGAGTACAAGAAAAGATAAAATCTTCATCGAAGAGAAAAGTGTTCCAAGAAGGGCGTTGGTTATGGTTCGTGTGTGTAAAAAATGGTATATGTTACCTCCCCAACTGTTGGTTGTGGAGCCTGATTATCTTCCTGATTTAGAGGTCTTTTACTTTCAACCGTGTTTATACCCCATGAAGTATTTACACCCCAGAAGTATGTACACTCTTCCACGCGGGGGAGTGCAGAGGGGGGTACCCCCTCTGTGGGGTCCAGGGGGGCTATCCTCCTAGATGGGGGGTCTGGGGGCAAGCGGGCCCCCAGCAGGGGTTCGGGGGCGAAGCCCCCGAAGCAAAAATTGCCTTGTAAAAGTCTATTGTAATTTCATTGTAAATCTGGACCGTTCATTATAAGGTTGCATATCTAACGATAGAGATTATGTTAGGGATTTTTTCCCTTGAAGGAAACCCTCTTTTATGAGGGAAATGTATTGCATCTATGAGGTTGGCAAGTATTGTATTCTGAGAGAGGAGTCTGTGAGAGAAAGAAGAGGAAGTTACAACGGGTTTTGCTGTAGGTTGTATCCCTTCATTTTCCTAGATAATAATAAATAAAGGACCTAGCAATTTCTCTGGTGGATGTAGCCCACACTGGGTGAACCACGTAAATCCATGTCTCTCTTGTATTGTGTATCTTCTATGTTTTATTTCCACATTTGTTTTATTTTATTGCTCCGCGGTCCTGTTTTTCTAACAACTGGTATCCGAGCGTAAGGTAACTCACAGAAAAAAAGGGTTCCTGGTTCGAGTGGGAGCAATGTCGGAAGATGGAAAGTTTAGGGTCGAGAAATTTAATGGCCAAAACTACCAGTTATGGAAGATGCAGATGGAAGATTATTTATATCAGAAGGATCTATTCCTACCATTGAGCGGAG
>SNQJ01S0000182.1:201519-241620 GCA_010110895.2 Picea sitchensis
GACTTGTATTCTTGAAAATATTTGCAAGTTTTAATTCAAGTGTTCTTATGCAAATGGATCAATTTTGCAAACACAACTTTTATAGAAATAACATATTCAAGATGCATATAAACAACAACAAATAATAGTGAACAGAAAACACATAACATAGAAAATGATAAAGGAGTTCACCTCTCTCTTGGGCTTCATCTCCTGGTCCAGCTTCCAATGGATCTTTTGTATTATTTTATCAAAGTGATAAAATATGTGCTTTACAATTCTCAAAATGCCAAATAGATGGCTCCAATGGCTTTAGAACGTCCAAAAACCCCTAGCTGGGATTTTTCTGCACATCGTTCGGCCAAAAATTGAAGAAGATAGGCTTCCTGGAAGTTCCCCTTCAAACTTGCTATCTCTGGATCGCCAAAATGCACCTCTGTGTCCTCAACCTAGACCCCATGTGCATATTTGTGTTAAAACTTAGCATCGGGCGCAACCACAAAACGGTGCAAACTGTAGGACGGTTACGCACCTAGCCTCTAACCTCCAAGACCATGGGCACATGGGCCACCATATGACCGCGCACATATACAAAAAGGGCCAAAGGTTCAAACCATATGGTAACGGTCGGAAAGGCGCGCGCCGGGGTTACATTGCATACACATATGACCGGGGGCTGGGGATTGGCGCCGTCCCGGACCGTGCCCCCAATACAAAACTATTGCAATTCAAATAATTTGTTTAACACATATATATTAAGAAACATATGTGGGCGCGCCGGTTGGGTGGCCCTTCCCAAGGCTCTTCCCCTACCTGGAGGTCGTGGGGTCGAGTCCTTCCAACTACCAAAGTTTTAAACCACTGTTTAGGTGACACGTGGCAGCCATTGATTGGGCCATGTGTCTCCATCCCATTCACCACAAACAAGCCATGTGTCATACGCCAACTTGTCCACACGACTGCCAACCAACTCCTGCCACGTGTCATACGACCCTGCCACATCAACATTCATATGGACTGTACAGTCAACACATTTTTTTTTGCCTGTTTGTCAATTTGAACAGAACATGATATCTCTCTCATCCGACGTCCGTTTGAACCAAAACGAGTTGCGTTGGGTTCATGACGATGAGGCCTACACACCCGTTCGATTTGAAGAGATTTTGAGCACTTTGAATTTTGAGCAAAATTTGATCCCCTGGATCAGTTAAGGATGCATGTAATGCATCATCCCAAGAAGTGGGAAGATGACCTACCACTGGTAGAGTTTGTTTATAACAATGTTGATCAAGATTCATTGAAGATGAGCCCTTTTGAGGCCCTCTATGGTAGACAATGAAATATTCCAATCAAATGGAAGAAACCAATAGACAAAATTAAAATTAGGCTAGATATGCTAAAGGAAATGGAACAACAAGTAGTTCAGATAAAACATAATATGAAAGTAGCTTACGATAGACATAAAATCTATGTAGACAGAAAAATGAATCCTCGAGATTTCAAAGTAGGGGATCATGTGTATCTCCGAGTTAGACCCAGAAAAAGTTCCTTGAGAATGGGAGCCTGTGCCAAGTTGACACCTCGGTATTGTGGAACCTTTGAAATTTTGGATAGAGTGGGACGTGTAGCATATACATTAGAAATTCCTCCTGCAGTGAAGGCACATCATGTTTTCCATGTTTCGTTACTGAAGAAATATGTACATGATTCTAATCATATAATTAATTAGTCTGTGATTCAGGTGGAACCAGAGGGAGAATTCCTGCCAGAGCCAAAATGCATAATAGATATGAAGGAAAACCCACTCAGAAACATAACCATTTCATAGGTCAAGGTGCAGTGGAAACACTTTGGTCCAGATGAAGCTACATGGGAAATGGAGGATGCCATGAAACAAGCATACCCATTTTTGTTTACTTCTGTACATACAAAGCACAATGACATGTAGAACATCAAGGACAATTTTCCTTTAAGGGGGAGGGGATTGTAACACCCTTGTTTTCCCCATCTTGTAAATATAAATATAACTTGCCAAAATTCTACGGGCAAAGTGAATATGTGTGGATGTTGGAATTGATGATCCTTTTTGTTAAAAAAAGGTAATGTATGTATTTCTGTTATTAAATAAAATGGATAGTGTCGCATAAATACTAAAGGGATTTTCCAAGATAAATCATGATGCATGAGAGATATGGTGAGGAGAACCAACAATGGTTGAGATGACCCCCACCAGACTAGTACCTTACTAGATTTAAATTATTCATACCCATAACAGTCCTCTGACCCAAAAATAAATTACCAGTCATGCTGGTAGTTTGGAAGTCCTCCTCAAGAGTCAATAGGGAGATGGGAAGAGTACCCATATGAAAAAATTTCTGACCTGACCACAAAATGGAGATTCAGAACCACACAATCTTATTAAGGAAGGATGTAAAAGAAGGGGATTTGTGGGCATAAGGGGATAGAAAAAAGGAGATGATTCGAGAGACCATTTTTTTATGAAGGAGAGGAGTGTGTGCAACTCTCTGGTTTCAAAGAGAACTGAAAAAAAATCTTTCCCTAGGTGCAAGAAGTTTTTGGTAGAGTTTTCATTCTAGGATGATAAGCGAGGTTGTAGAGAAGACGAGTGACTGGGGAAAAACTCATTGTAGGCCCCCTTTCTTGGTGGAGATAAAACCTCTCTGCTAAGTTCATGTGGGAGAAGGAGAGTGGCCTCCATCCTTGACTGTCCCTAAAAAAGAAGGAAAAGTCTCTCAGAGCATCATGATCTAGCTAGGGGGTGGCTAGTGGTAAATCCATCCAGGAGTGGTTGTGCCTATAGTTGGGTGGAAACGAGCAACTCTCTCAACAGTTGCTTCACTATCGTGTTTTTGATAAGTATTCCTTGTCCTATGTACTATAATCAAAATGAATGGTTGGATGTCTGTGTCTATGACTAAAATTTTCATCGTTTGATTAATCATTAGAAATTCTTACTATTTTGATGTGAACCCTTGTATTTGAATGGTTTATGTTTGCCTCTACTTAACAACATGATAACTATTAGACATGGGTCCTCAGATGAATTTAAGAATAAGTTTATGACTTATGTATTGGTTGGAAAATCTGTAAGGGAGTTTTACCAAGGATTGATTTTATAATGTAAGAATCATGGTATACTTCACTGAAACAATTCAGTCCTATTGACCCCTCGAATTTACCTTCACATGTCACTAAATTCGAGCTCTGTGGAAGGAGGGTGCCTCCTTCAAACCATTTTTCTATGTGACTGTGGGGTCATGTCCGTGACCCTAACCAAATCATGGCTAAGAGTTGAGCGTGAAGCCTTGAGACTTGTTAGGGGATCCATATGACCAGGACCTTGGAACCCTTTTCTAGGTCCGAAAGAAGATAAGTTGTTTTGGCTTCGAAACTCCTGGAATTCGAAGCTCCGAGATGTTATGACTTTGAAGCCTTCATAACAAAATGAAGGAAACCTACTGGTATGGTTACCGGTGAGGTTGACCAACATCTGGCAGTTTCCTTGACTATGACTGTGGGACCTATCCCACCGTTAAAACCTGATCCACTTCCAGGTCATAAAGTAACATGAACCGTAGATCTGAGGATCTTTGGAATTTTCCTTGACCGTTGGATACATGTCATGGTTAGCCTGACATTGACCACTCTAGGAGAAAGGGAGTGTTAAATGGGTGGAACCCCCGAACGTCGAACTTGTGAAGCGACGAGAACTGTAGATCTAAGTATCTTCGGGATCTTCCCCGAACATTGGATCTACGTCGTGGTCAACTCGACATTGACCACTCCGAGATAAAGGGAGTGTTAAAAGGGTTGAACCCTCAAACTCCGAATTCATGAAATGATGAGAACCATAGATCCATGGATGCTTCAGGATCTTCCTTGACCATTGGATCTACGTCATGGTCAATCTGGCATTGACCACTCTGGGAGAACAAGAATGTTAAACGAGAGAAATACTTGAACGTTGAAGTCATGAAGCGAGGAAGACTGCCGATCCAAGGACGAGTCGAGATCCCTCTTGACCAGTGGATTTATACTGTGGTCAACTCGACGTTGACCAATTTGGGAGAAAAAAGGAAATTACACAACAGAAACCCTGAACACCAAAATCAAGAAACAGTGGAGACTGTAGATCTAGGTATCTACGTGGACCCATCTCGATCGTGGGATATAAGGAGTATTGGGAGGTTACTAGAGAGAGTTCAGAATTTAGAGCTCCAGAAGATTTCATAGGTAGGAGATTCTAGAGGCTCTCAGAGATTGTCTTCTTGAAGTGATGTGGACCCATGTTCGACATGCCATGTATCACCTTGATTAGTGATTTTTACAGACATTATATGCCAATTGGAACATGACACATGCCATCCATTGATGGTTCCATGTGTCATATCTTCCCTTTGCCCCATGTCAATCACCCTGACACATGCTCGTTTGGCCTAATAGCTAGTGGAATACCCTGGGGCACTGGGAGTTTGGGACTTCGGGAAATTTGGGATGTTGGAACACTGGGGTTAATCAAATGAAGGCCCAAACCCACCTGTCCCTGCCTCTGCATTTAACACACTATCACATGTAAGCATGGACCCTTCGGGAGTCCGGGAATTTGAAACTCTAGAGGTTTGGAGTGGTGTACTGGATAAGTTCAAATGGGTCGAAGGTCATGATTCACTTTCTGCTCCTGCAGGCCATTGGGAAAATTTAAATGCAATTAATTAAATGAAAGGGTCCCTCGTCGGGACTCCAACATTCGAGAGATTTGGGTTCATAAGAACATAAGGAGGAATTTCGCCGAAGTTTGAAAACTTAGGTGCTAATTAATATTAATGAGTCCAAGTGGCCTTGTAGATTCAGTAAGGAGTGAGATTTCACCGTGTTAATGGTTAATTAACATAGTAGTCCTATAGGATCTAGAAAAATGTCAACTCTGGGTCGGAAAAGTCTCTGTATAATATGATGATGTGTAGTGTCGGGTGACAGGGAGCCACGTGGGTACCACACGGCTGTAAGAGACTCTAGTTAATAAAGGATTAAAGAACTTTGAAGGGCCATAACTTGCAATCCAGAAAACATATATGGACAAATTTATAGTCAATGGATAACCCTTGCCGAACCAAAGATGGTGAGACCCTAGTTATAAGGATTCGAGGTGATTGAGAAAAGTGAAATTTTGATGCCCTATCCCTTAAAAAGGTACTTAGGGGTCGGGTGTGTTACACATGATCTCATGGTTCATAAGGAAGGATACACATGTGGTGCTCAGTACAACTAAATCAGAGTACATAACAACTTGTTCAGCTAGCAGTGGAGTAGTGTGGCTTCGTAAGTTTCTTGTATGATTGTTTGATCTCAATTTAGAGGTGACTTGTATCTGGTGTGACAACCAGATTTGTGTGAAGATGGCACAGAACCCAATGTTCCATGACAATTCCAATAACATTGAGATCAGGTACCATCATATCAGAGATATGGTACATAGGGGAGCGGTGAAGCTCCAGTATGTCGCTACAAATGAGTAGATAGATGACGTGTTGACCAAGCCTCTATCTAAATTGAAGTTTGTGTACTTCAAAGACAAGGTTGGTGTGGTACAAAAGTATGTCCCTAGTAAGAGGGAGTGATGAGTTATAGTTGAGATCCAGGGAAGCAACTTTAGCATGTGGTAGAGGAAATAGGTGGTCATTCAAAGACAAGTTACGACTACTCTAGTGAAAAATTATGGTACGCTGACTTACTTCTTCTCTAGTGATAAATTCTAGTACGCAGATGGCTACTCTAGTGAAAAAATCTAGTACATCAAGTTACTGCTACTCCAGTGATAAATCCCAGTACGCATATGGATACTCCAGTGAAAATGTATGGTACATCGAGTTACTGCTACTCCAGTGATAAATCCTTGTACACAGATGGATACTCCAATGAAAAAATTCTGGTACGTCGAGTTACTACTACTCCAGTGATAAAGAAAGGTACGCAGATGGCTACTCAAATGAAAATTTTTGGTACGTTGATGTACTACTACTCTAGTGAAAAATCATGGTACACAGATTGCTACTCCAGTGAAAAATTCAGGTACACAAAGTCACTGACTGTGGCACCAGTCAACATGACCTCACACAAGGTCCTTAGATGCCATGCCTTTAAGGATGGTTAGTTACTCGGATTTTTAGCTGGTGGGCCAACCTATGTGGTTGGAGGTGTTTCCTAGCCTTGTGATAGATGGGTAGTGTGTGCGCACTACATCACCTAATACTCATGATTAGATGTCGGGTCATTGTGGATCTGTTTCCTGGTGTGACAATGAGAGGTTACTAGTTCATTGTGGAACTAGATTCTACATTCTCTGTGAGTTGGCGAGTGAAAGACCCGTGATGACATAAAGACCAGATGGATGATGATACCCTGGATGATGATGTGGTTACAAAACTTATTCAATATAGATTCATGGAAATTCAACAAGTCAATGGTCAAGTTTGGAAAAGAGTAGAATCAGTCGTGATGTTTGTGCCAGAAGAATACCTTCCTTGATAAGAGGGAGTGTTGAACTTTGAGTAGCTTTGGAAGATATTATTATTATATTTATATTGCATTTTACCAAGACAAAACCCTAAAGAATAATGTTATATTATATTTGTTAAGTCAACCCTATTGTGCCTTGAAAAGTCAATTATAAATTAGAAGGGTAAAGTGGACAAGTCGACCCTAACCTAATTCTAGGTGGTTTAACTTGTATTTATAAGAGGCTAGGCACCTCACTTGAACGATATACACAACTATCTCTCTCACACAGAAAAGTGCGCAAGTTTTAGAAAGTGACAAAACTATAGAGGAAGGGTGATGCAACTATAGAAGAAGGTTGTTCTGCTTAAGGGTTTTGGTTATTTGGTGGAGGACTATCTTGGTCTAGTGGTGTGCTACTCTATTCTGGTTAGGGTATTATGGTCTAGAGAGACATTGTACTTGTTAAATAATCTATATTGAAGAAGCTTTGCTGGGTTTTCTCCCCCACAAGGGTTTCCCAGGATAAATCTTATGTATATTGTGGATGTCTTTCTTTCATTAATCCTTATGCATGCAATCATTTTTTTAATACACTAAAGTTAAAGAATACTATACAGACTTAATTGCTTAAGAAGAATTTTAACATTGATTACTAATGGTTAATAGATGGATTCTGTTGAAAGGAATCTAAATATGTATTCCTATAGGATCTATGGGGAAAGGTTTATTACAAAATTACACTTGAACATATATTTAGATAATATGTGTGGTGCACAACAAGAAGGAAAAAGTTGCAAAGAACAAATTAAGATTACAATAAAAGATAAAATCTTTGTCGAAGAGAAAAGTGTTCCAAGAAGGGCGTTGGTTATGGTTCCTGTGTGTAAAAAAAGGTATATGTTACCTCCCCAACTCCCACTTAATGATAAAAACCCTAATGCACAAGGTGCGACTTGAGGGGGAACTACAAGGATGGTCACCTAAGCAACCTATCCTCTCACTTTTGGTTGGCTCTTCTCTAACTCAATATGGGTATCCCTAGGTATTAGGATTTCTAAAGCTATAATCAATGAAGCTCAATGGTATTATGAAGAGATAGCTCTAGAAAACAATTATTTTTATTTTTATTTTTGTAGTATAATGAGAATACAAGGTTGATGAAAGATAGGGGACTAGTTTCTATCCAATTTTGGGCCAATGGAGTCAAGAAGGCAAGACAAAGAGATAAATTCATGAATGGTTAAGATACACAAAGTTTTTATACATGCCACAATAAACCTTAATGTTTTATTAAATGATGAAGATATATACTCGGAGGAGTCCTTAAAGGTTCCACACTCAAACAATGTTATAAGAGTGAGTCTTGTAAGGAAGTATTGATCCAACAACAACTCTTAATAATATGATAGATGCAATATAATATATTCACAAATATGACATCAAAGGGATTAATAGGAGAACATATCTGACATAAAACCCTTCCACATATGGTATATGAATCCTTCTTTATGGATTCTCATAACAAGGTCTTTTCCAAAAACTTCATAGCATCCACCAAGAATAACTATAAATAAAATACATCTTCACATCTCATAATCAAGGATCCTTGAAATTTCATTAAGCCTCCAAAAAATATATTCAACAAATCTCTGAGAGGAGAAACTCCTCACAAATCAATCCTAAGAAACAATGAAAAGAGAAAATCCTTATATAAGTTTGCGCTCCATCTTCATGCACAATAGAATAGTATTATTTAATACCAAAACCCTATATCTAGCCTAGGAATTAATAAATAAATAATATCCTCCACATTAAATAGTCAACAATACATAGAGAAGTGGTGGTCAAGCCACATGTATAAAATTTTTGAACAAAATAGCTCCATGATGGTGGGACATATCCATTAAAGGGGAATAAGACATGGAATACTCCAACTTCCTCAATAAAATCCTCCAAGAGAACTATATCCATCAATAGAGCCTTAATAATTGTGTAAACGACAACCTCCAAGTGTCATGCGATACTCAAAATAGTCCATCATGACAGTTTTGAAAACACCATAACCCCATCAATTTTTGTTGGAATTTCTATTATGAATAGAATTTGGAAAACCTATATCTGCTCTACATATAATGGAATTGATATGGAACTCTATCAAAATATAATTTCTTTTGAATCTAAGACGTCCTCAAAATATCCAATGAAACCCTAGATCTAGGGTTTGGAAATTCCTAGATCTCCTCCAATGTGAACTTCCTCATAAATGGCATGGAAAAGAGTGCAATGATCAAGGGAAACCCTCCAATAGTGTATATGTGTCTCTCTAAGGTGATACATCCTTATTAAACCATGTAAAGGCCAAGTGAAACACCTCATAAGGTGGCACATGTGGCTCTCTAAGGTGAAACATCCTCTCAATCATGAATAAATGTGCACTAAAGCTCCTCCAATGTGGAACATCCTAAACTATGAATGCAAGTAACCTTATTCAATATGGATGTCTCCAAAAAATAGGGTATGAAACCATGAAGAACCTCCTCAAGAGAATTGGGTTATCCCCAAGGTTGACGTACTCAACCACAATATAGATAAGTGTGCAATAAGGCTCAAAGAAAGGTGGACATCCTTCTCAAATCAAGTGATAAGAAGGTGGATCCATTAAACAGGGAACCAAATCCATGAAGAAGATATGTGGAATATAATCAATGCTTAACTAACTCCATAAGGAAAGGGTGTGGTCCCTTGTCAATCAATAAAATAGGATTATTCCTCAACATGTGTGCAAGATACTCCTCCAAAGATGGCATGAATGAACAATGATAAATGAGAATGTGTGCAAGGTGGGATCACAAGGTGGAGTTCTCAACAATAAAGAATCAGTAAGTTTGCAACAAACCACTCAAGCTCAAGGTCCAATATGTAACAACCCTCCATAAGTGTGCAAAGGGATAACTCCATAAAGCAAGGGATTAATCCTTCATGAAATAATGTGCAACGTGTTAGATTCAAGTCATGTATCCAAATGCCAAGTCATTAACCATTTCATCAATAAGGGGTAATACCTCATCAAAATATGCATAAAATAATGACAAGTGTGTATGTGCCTCCACATATGAGCTAAATAAGGGGAGCACTCTACACAAGACCATGATATACCTCATAAGTAATCCATCCATGTGTGAATAACATCCATAAGAGCTAGGGAATTAGAGAAAATGGGCTCTAACCATGCTCATACCCACTCATCCAAGTAATAAACCATATGCAAAATAGGGGTATGTGTGCCAAGAAATCTATGTCATGATGAAGCCAATCAAATGAGGATGCTAATACAATGTTAGCTTATCCCAAAAGCGCTATTGAATTATTCCCATAGATTCACCTATCAACATGTATCATCAACTATCTAATGATCATAGGGGATCCATAACCAAGTATACTAGCATGAAATGAAAGAAATCACCAAGGAAACTCAAGTATCAACAACATAAAGATATCCTCATCAAGTGAAAGCACAACCCCTAGGCCATCAACTTGTAAACCTATCTTTGAGATAAAAATCACAAATGTAGTGAAAAATTTGACTAGTGTAGGCCTCATGCAAAATGAGGGGTAATAGTATCCATGAGGTACCTACAACAAGTTAAAACCAAGGAAGTTCGGGCCTTGTAAGATATTGAAGAGGCTTAATGAGAATGCATTTTTGATAGACTTTCCTAAAGATTTGGACATTGGTCCAATCTTTATTGAAGCGAATATTTACTTATATCAAGCAAGTTTAGTAAATGAATAAGATGACTCAACAAATTGAAAAAAAAGTAGATTGATAAAGTCATTAACACTAATCTTATTCACATAGAATCCAAGAATAATTAATTGTATTTGGTGAAATGAAAGGGTCCACTAGAATCAAATAATACTTGGATCACAAAAAATGAAGTGATTAAGTTTGAAGAAACAAATATGCCCGATGAATCTAAACCAAGAGGTTCAATATTTTGTAAGTGGAGAGTGGTAGATTTTATAGACACTTGGAAGGCTCATGCATGATAATTACATGCATCAAATCGTGGAAGAAGTGGGATTGAATTCCAATTTTATGGGATTGTAGGGTAATGATGACATGGGATTATATCAAAATAACCATGTCCCATTAAAGTTATGTTTATGGTTTTGATAGTGGGTATCTAGTTGATATTGTTTGGGACAAATGTAGCATCAATTAAATAGTCTTGCCAAAATAATTATTTAGCAACTACTCCATGTTTATAATTTTAGTATGGAATGTGAAATGGATGACCATGGATTTTTTATTAGAGTCTTATTAGTCTCTGTCTAAATCCATGTATGATAAGAACCAAATAATGAATACATAAATATCACAATAGATCCACATAGAAATATAGAAAAAACCACACTTTATTATAAAAAAAAGCCTTGAGGTAGGGAAACACCATACAATGGATCCTATTATGGAATAGATCCTCTCCTGTTTCCTCTTCGAGGGGGCATCCTCATATTGAGCTACCACTCCAAATAAAATAATTCTCTTCATAACTCATTACATTGATTGAACCTCTTTATATAGTACTACCAACCACCTAAGAACATTCTAGAGGTGGAAATTTCTAGAAGTGGAACCTTCTAAGAAGTCCTCTTACATTTATTATATCTAACTACCACAATAGGCATTATTTAATACTATAGTGGACTTATTCCACCTTACATTGAATGGCCTCTACTATTATCACTATGGGCCCTCCACCCCCCCCACTACCTCTCTAGCTACCTAACATTCCATCCCCCTTATGAAAGTGTTGTCCTCAACGCTTGTTATGAGGGTGTACAACCATATACCAGGGTCCCATAGATAAGTGTGGACCATAGTGCTAAAGTAGACTAGAGAACTAGGGTCCCATGTAGAAATGAAAATCACCATGCTCAAGTAGTCAAACCACCATTGTAAACCGAGGTCCCATGTCCAAGTGATCATTTTAACTCCACGCAGAAGATATCTAAACTCAAGAACCAACTGAAAATGATGCTCCAAAGAGCTACATTGATCATGGGAATCCAAATATGTAGATCCCTCCATATCCAAAAAATCATCTGAATAACACTCTAGTACTGGAGAATACTAAAAAATGGTATTCATAGAAGGCTATGGACTACTCTTCATAATGTGCTCTACATAAGGTGGAGTAGAGTCATCAAATAAAAGATGAAAGTAGTTATCATCTGAGAGATTTTCAATTGTCCATATACCAATCCTCACAATATTTCTTGTAATCATAAAAAACATAGTTCTTGAGCATATTCCGATTTGATTTCAATGTACATGATATTCCTAATATATCTCTCTTGCATTTCAAGTCTGATCTCTTCAATAGCTTCCATATTGCGTTGAAATTTTGCATTGGAGGCTTCCAATTTGCATTGTAGGGCCATGAGAGATTGAAAGTGAATATCCATGGGAAAAACCACATATAAGATACCAAAATAAATCTCTAAAAATTATTGATCCAATGTAAATAATCTGGTAGCAATATGAGCACCCTGTGAAAAGTTATGAACTCGACAATTCCGTCGTCGTCACGAAAACCCCCCAAAATGGCTGATTTTAAATCAGTGATATCTTCACTTCTGGAGCTCCGATTTGGGTGATTTGTTTGTTTGAAATCAACTATTTTTCAAATAGTAACTCATATCTGTAATTTTTTTTGGAAAATTCATCTCCAACTGTTACAAAAATAAGATAATTTGCGCGGTCATCCACGAAAAAACCCTGAAAATAACTAATTTTAAAATAACGATAACTTCACTTCGTGGACTCCGTTTCAGATGATTTTTTTTTTTAAATTGGGTGTTTTTTGAGAGGAACTTAGATATACAACCTTTTTCTGCAAATTTTGCATATAAATCTATGGAAATTGTTTGGAATGTCGCAACCCTCTTTTTCTTCTCCGAAAAAATATGCAAAAATAAAAAACAATTGCACACACTTCCTTCCAAGGAAAGTGCTCTAATACCACTTGTTATGAACCAAATACTGAATACATAAATATCACAATATATCAACAGATAAACATAGAATAAACCACACTTTATTATAAGAAAACCCTTGAGGTAGGGCAACACCATACAATGGATCCTATTATGGAAGGGATCCTCTCCTCTTCACTTGCCTTTTTGAGGGGGCATCCTCCTATTGAGCTATCCCTCCAAATACAATACTTCTATTCATATCTCATTACATTGATTGAACCCTTTATATAGTGCTACCAACCACCTAAGAACATTCTAGTGGAGGAACTTTCTATAAGTGGAACCTTCTAAGAAGTCCTCTTACATTTATTATATCTAACTACCATAGTAGGTATTATTTAATAATATAGTGTACCTAGTACTCCTTACATTGAATGGCCTCCACTATTACCAGTATGGGCCCTCCATGCCCTCCACTACCTCTCTAGCTACCTAACAATGTACTTTTGTAATGAGTTTACTTCGATTAGTTTTGTTAGGTCCTACCTTAACCTCTCTACTTTAGGCTACCTAAGAGTTAGTTAATTGTTGTATGTGGCCATCCTCATTGAATAGAACCCATTGGATAGTAGGGGATATTTATTTAATGCAAAAGGATCCACTTTATATGTCCCACTAGGTAATCGATACCCATTAGTGACGGGACCACAAGTACTTAGGGTTTTTTCTATTGAAAATATATTTAAAGAGATAGGAGAATATGGAATATTTGTCTTGAGTTATGTACTATGAGCTCAACTTGGTGAAAGGTTGTCCCACCTTAAGAGGTAAGTGAACATTGTTTCCTTCTTTGGATTGTCTTAATACAATGGCATCTCTTACATCTTTCATATTGTTTTCTCTTTTATCTAGTTATTGAAATTATATTCTCTATGTACTTGGTTGTGTTTTAGTTTTAAGGGTTAAGGAACACTACAAAGGGTAACAAATCTCTTTCTCATGCCAACACACCTCCAAAATTTAGTAGAATTTTTTTGAGGCTAGAGACGTGTTACAACATATTTAAATAACATAATGATGTATCGTTCAATGGGTGAAAATTCATTTGGGGAAGAATATATATAGGAAACACAAGTGGAATCACTTTGTTGGAAACTGTTGTAACCCCAATTGGTACCCCTTTGAGTAGTATCACATGAAACAACCCTTGTATATATCATCTCACGCCCACATACCTTTAGGTATATAGTATTTCCCAAATATATACCTGAAACCAACTATAGATCAATTGATTGGCCATATTGTTGCTATAGAACACCAAGAATAACACTTAGGGTGATCACTCTCTAGTACCTAGGTAGTTGACTTGTATGACTAAGGGAACGGTTGAGTCTCCTTAGTTAATATCTTGAGATATTTGGTTGAGTATTAATGTTGGACCATGCAAGTATATCAAAGAGAAATACCAATTGACACTCTGTCTCTAGGAGCCTACAAACCCTAGAGTTTGCAACAAACCAATGAAATTCCTACATCTTTGCCTCTAGAAGGAATTTGGAGATTTTATCGACATAGTACTAAACAACTGGGAGTAATACTCCCATAGGAGTAGTAATCCAAAAACAAATCTGGGTTTTGTCGACACCATTACAGGAGAAAATGAAAAAAAAGAAAAAAATATGGGTTTTGTTGACATCATTGTGGGAGACATATTTCAAAATATTCCTGGCATAATGTTGATCACTTGGATCTCCCTCTCAAGTAACCTCTTTTTTAGTGGAAAGTATAGTGATTTAGGGTATATATAAATAGAATCCTTTCAATCCATTGATCATAGTGAGATAAGTGGAAAATAACACTTCCACACAATCTTTGGTGGTCCCATGGTTCATATTCATAGTATGGTCAACTTAGAGAACCAACAATAGAACCAACTTGCTTAGTGCCAAGATTTAGATTAATGTTTTAAAAAGTAGTATAATTCAACTAAGACTTAGTGAACTTGATTGAGTTGACCAAAAACTTTACCAACTCAGACTCTTTCTTGGTTCGAAGGGTTGGTTTGGTACCAAACTCCCTAAGTCAAGGCTTGAATCGACTAGTTCAATACCAAACCATCCCTACTCGACCAAGTCCATACCTACTCGATCGAGTAGGTACTATACCCCACCATGGTAGACTCAGCATACCAAATTCATTTTTTTTTATAAAAAAACAAAAAACCTAATTCCTAAACCTTACCAAAATGCTATAAAGAGAACCCCCACTCTATTTGCCTCACACCTCTCTCATTGAGTATTTGTGAGCATTTGGAGTTCATGAGAATCATTGAAGTCTTGAAGAGCCATAATTTAGAGTGATATTGGAGCTTATTTGGAAATTATCTTGGGATGTTTGCACTGTATTTGGCGTCTTAGTGAGCAGCTTACAACCCATATTCAAGATTGGAGGGGTTGTGGATGAGATTCTTGTGCCTGCTACCCATTCTTCTCATTCCTGGATTTGAGTTTTCTCTATTTAAATTGGAGATATGAAATTTATCCCTGTTTTTTTCTCTCTTTAAATTGCAAATATGAAATCTATACCTTCTTTTTTCTCTCTTTAAAATATGTATTTAAGTTTACAGTTTTGTACTTTCAACCTCCATAGTAGTTTTCATATTAAGACAAGGTTTGCAATGTTGCATGTTTGAATTTGTAGATTTCCTTCGATTTAAATACCATGATCTCGAGTGTCAAATACCCTGCAGGGATCCATATTGATATTATTGATCAACAAATGTATTGAAAATATTGCAAAAAACACATAAGTGGGGAGGGGGGATTCATAGGTTGAAACAACACTTAGCTGATGTAAGATGCCAAATTTCCCCATGTGATGCATCAAATGAGGTGATTGGGTAGATTAAAGTGGAATTTCTCAATCAATTTGAGAAATTTGAAGAAGACAAGGCTAGGCAAAAGGAGATAAATGTGGAAATTGGGAGGAAGAGACAACTTGTTGCAATGAGAGAAAGTGCTAATGTTGAATTTGAAGGTATTGTTCCTTGGGATATTCTTAAAAAAGGAACAGTGCCAAGGCACCATATAGAGGAAAATATCCTCCCCACTTTAGGCTAGTAGAAATATTCCAATAGCCAGAGTGGCTAACCCTCAAAGGTAATGTTTTTGGATATGAAAGTTTCTCCAAATAAATTGAAGAAATTTAGGTGTTTCAAGCATAAGACTTGAAATGACTGATTAATTAAAATTAATTAATTAATTTTAGAAAAAAATCAATTCAAACATACATTCGCATTCACAGAGGGCACCATATTCCTCTTTAATCAACTTTAAGGATGATAAGTAAATAAAATAAAATAAGATTAAATGACATAGTTTTCTAAAGAGAATATTTTCTCAAGGAAAATAATTAATTTATAGAAAACGTAATTAGATAATAAACAAAATGAAGTTGATTCTTCAAAATTATAGAAAACACAAAGTTTCAAGAAAAAATTCTATATTATATTCATAATATTCTCAATTTTAGCATACTTCAGTAATAAATACTATAACCATGAAAATGAAATAGAGAAATTATAATCATAAGTATATGATATCATTATTTATGTATTTCAAAATCCAACATGTGAACAAATTCACAAGTCTTATTGTTGTATTAAAAACTTTGAGTAATTACAAAAATAATTTCTTTGAGAATAAATCTTAGAAAGCTTCCTTGTTACAAATCTCAGAAAGCTTCCTTGTTACAATCCTAAAGTCTCCAATGAACAAAGAAAATAAATTACAATTGTTGATACATAGGGGATGAATCCTATGAGAAAAACAAAAGGACCATGAATGACATAGAAAAATCTTAAAAAAAAAATGATTGAGATAGTTGTCGAGGCAAGTTCTCTATTTAGTCCAAAAATGATAGCCTATGTAGTGCCAACTTTCTTCTTTATATATCTTCATGTTTAACCATTTTTTTTTGTTACAAATAACGACTTCCAAAAATAACAAGACCTGAATGGTTGGAAAACCATTATTCTCCCTGATTTTATGCTTAACACAATTATGACACGTTCATCTAGCTAGACATTCATTTTCTAATTTTGTTATTCAATATGGAAACACTGACGTTGATGTTGACTATGAAATTTTTGGTGAACCCTTACTTCTAAACTTATTAATTTGTTGCCAATTTTTCACTTTGGTAACTTGAAATCTATCATATTTCTATAAGAATGCCTAATTGATGTATAAATCATAAGATGTCAGTGACATATTTTTCTATAGATGAATAATAGTACTCAATAACATAAAATCTTGAAATAATTTTTTATAGATCGATCTACCCCTAATTGGACCATTGACATCGATGCATTTTTCATTATTAGTTCTTTCTTTCTCAAGGGATTCATTATAACTATCAACACGGAAAAAAACATATTTATGGGTTCCAAGGGGTGGTAATCCAAGCTCAAATGTTCTTGTGAACTTATTTATGAACTCTTGACCAAAATTAGTAACTACATTGCATTTACTCTAGGCTATCATAATCAAACGTTTCTTGGTATGAGTTGAACTTTCTTACCGTTTTGTCTTTTACTCCCATAGAATCTACCTAAACTTGAGTTCTACTATTTAATAACCTCATAACTTCATCTGTTATTCAAACTTTATCACCCAAATGTTACCGAGCTTTGGTAATATTAAGTTTGATATCCTTTTAAGAGTGTATGTTTCCATAAGTACATTGAAATGGTTTCTTAGTTTTTTAGTAACTAATTTTATTTGATTCCAAATCACATGTTTGGATTCAACCAAATACTATTTTACAAAAAGTCTTCTATCAAAATCAAAATCTTCTTGCATGTTCTCAAATGTTGCAATTTTTTGATTGGATTTATTTACAATATTTTGTTTCTCAAGTAAACTTGAGTGATAATTTTCCATTAACATGTTTTTCTTGTTAATTCATGCTTGCAATTCTGTGGTTTCTACGGATTTTCACTAAGTAATTGTTCTGCAACTCCAAATTCTTTCTAGACCGCTGACAATTGCTTTCTGAGTTTTTCAACTTATTCATCCTTTAAACCCTCTCAAATAATTCAACATCAATATTTGTGGCTTTAAGAGCTAAATTTGTTGACAAAGCAACTTCTTTTTCATCATTGACTTTATCAATTTTCTTACCCAATCTTTGATTTTTCTTTGTGAGTTTTAATACTTCGTCCCTTAATTACACTTTTTTTTTTAACTATTGTAACTCTTTGTTTGCATGTGTTCAGTTCAAAGTTGTTGGTGTTCTTAGTTTCCCTTGAAGAACTTGGATTTCCTTGTCTTTTTCTCTTACTAGAGATACAATTCTAGACTTATCTCATCGACTCTATCCTAAAGCTATTAATTTTTACTCCAATTCATTGATTGACACAATGTGAGCTCTATTTGTACTCTTATCTAGATTTAATTGCTTCTCCATCTTGCTTACTTGCATTTTCATTTGTTTACATTTTTTGCTTCTTGAAGTAGGGCTTTCTTACTTGCATTTTCAATTTATTTACATATGTTGTTGCTTGAAGCAGGACCCCAGATAGAATATTGCCTATTTTTTTGTTCCATTCAATTCTATTCCCTAGTGGAATTTGATGTAAATCAATAGTTACTCTTGTAGTCTCATATTCATGAGACTTAATCTGCATTTCAAATTTATTGACTTTAGGTTCCAAAATTGCCATATCCAAAGTTCCTTTTTTATAATTTAGTGTTGATAAAAATCCGGGTGGTGCATGTCCCTTTTGGTTGATATAAGAGATTAATTTTTCTTTGCATTGTTTATCCAAACTCTTGTTTAGAGACATTTTTGTGAATATATCAACTTATTTCTTTGAAACTAAAACTTATTTTGAAGTTTCTCCTCCTAGAATTACTTTGTCTGTGATTTTGTGAGTAGGATCACTCAATGTTGCAATTTGAGTTATTGAAATCACATGTGTTTCAAGCAAATAATTACACATATTATTCATCTTACTTGGTATATATTCAAATTAAAAATTTAGATCAAACCTAATTTTCTTAGTCAATGGCTCCTACACATCCTCCTCCATTGGATCGTCTTTTTCTGGAACTCTCCTCTATAATTTTGACTTTTTTGGAGTCTCCATCACAAAATCTATTCCTTTTTTTGGATGATCAGTTTCAATAGGGATCATTGAGGTTGATCCCAGATTTATTTTAACCATTTCTCAAAAGTGATAAATGACTTTGTTGTTGCAAAATTACTTACACTTCAGCCCATTTATCTTTGTTTGCTAGTCTTTCAATTTCTACATATGCATGATGGATATATGGAGCATAGCTAGCAACTGTTTTCATGTTAGAAATTAAATTATAAGGATCATATTGTCAACTCTTATCTTCTTCAAAATGAAATAACTTCAACATCTTCTCAACTACATTAAATGCAAATCTTCTTTTAACTATAAAGAAGAAAACTTCTCATGGAAAAAATGAAAGAAACTTTCATGTTTTTTTGAGATGAAGTGAATATGCTCTAAATTTAATATTTGTATGATATATTTTAAGGAAAATATCCTAGGTGTAAGTAATATTGAAAGTTTATAGGGCTTCAATTTTTAACCATAAATTCTTATCACTGTATATATCTAAAAAATAAACCAATCTCCATATTTGACATTTGGATTAAATTGGAGGAGGATTTTACTAAACCAATCTCCATATTTGACATTTGGATTAAATTGGAGGAGGATTTTACACTCTTTAAGCAATATGGGAGGGTATTCATTTTGCAATAAATAAACCAATCTCCATATTTGACATTTGGATTAAATTGGAGGAGGATTTTACACTCTTTAAGCAATATGGGAGGGTATTCATTTTGCAATATTGTATAGGTTTTACCCATGAATTGGTCTACAAATGTATTAAAACCACCTTTTTACCATAATCCCTTACTGTCTAAATCCACTCAAAAACTAAAAATTGTTTTCCCTATTGATCAATTGATTTTAATCCCATGTGTTGAAAATGAATTAACTAATGATATATCATAAGATATATCAGATATGATTGACATATTAAGCATTTACTGATTGGAATTGAAAAAAAATACCATGGATGGTATTAGATAAATATGTATTAGATAAATATTTGACAAAATCAAACTTTTCTAACCTAGTGATTTTAAGGATAAACCTTAAAATATGTCATCCACTATACAGTCATTGTCATACCCCATATTCAAACATGTCGTTGTTGTAACCTCCTTGACTGCTTCTTTGAACATTGAAGAAGTTAATGAAATTTTAACTCATGTAATTTAACACCGCTTTGCAGTAATTTCGGTAAAAAGTTGTGTTTATGTTCAAGTGATAATAAATTGAAGTAATTCCCAAGCTCTTCCTTGTCCAAGTTTACTTGATTATAAGGTAATAACAATAGTTATGACATGAAATACTCTGTAATAGGAAAATGATGCATCAATTATCCTTAAATTTTATGACTCTTTGAGTGGTGTCATATGAGTGATCACACATTAAGACAAACTCAAGAAAATGGAAAGTAGATGGAATGATTTCTTGAGCCAAACACCTTGCCCACTTGGAATGTCTTCTCAATTGTCATTAAGCCTATGTTAAGCTAAACTATGAATTTCTTTGGTAGTTCTAATAGTAAGTTGAGTTTTGAAAATGTCTTCATCTTTATCTACAAGATGTTCTGAGTTTGGGTTTACTAAGATAGGTTGTCCATGGATTCATGATTTCTTCATAGAAACCATATAATTCAAGTTTTCTTTGATTCTAAATCTTGTCTTTTTATAAAACTCTCAATGTACTGTTCTTAATGTTTTGAAAGACAAATTGGAAAACGAAGATTTTACAAAAGGTACCTATGACAATTTGAGCATTTGATGACTAACTTGTTCCACTTTAAAACCCTATTACAATTGTTGTTTGGCTTAGTATTTTTATGGTTCATTTAGCACATGGAAAACATTTTAAAATGTTAGTAGTCTTTCCCTTTCTTCACTAGTTAATGTTCATTGAATTTCCCATAAAAAACTACCACTTGTTATCACAATAAATGTTTTCCAACTACCTCATTAACTCACCTTCCTATAGCGACATGCTATGGTGGGGCGAATATCAAAAGTGATTTACATGATGATTTGAAGTGATTTTCAAATGGTTACCTTTGGTCCCGTAATTCACAAAAATGCACCACGTGGTTGAGGAGTGGTTTCAGGTTACAAGACCAATGGGTCATATTAACACGATTGTTATTTATCGATCTGTAATGCTTTATGACCATTGATCTAGCATTATCCTCTATTGTTAAATATAGAAAAGAGGTCACAGATTTGAGCCTAGCTATGAGTCCCTAGGACTGTTGCTTTCCACTCCCATATCATCCACTATATGGGGAAGTATTCGGGTGAGTTCCCACTGAATTAATTTCTCATCTGGAAAAAAGATATAAAAAATAGTTAACTTTATTATTTGTTAATTTAAATGTTTTGTTAACCCGTGCTTCATTTTTATTTCACTTAACTATGTACACATTAGAATATTCTAATTCTAATTTGTTGTTAATTCAATTTACAAAACTTTACCTTTTTAAACATTATTATACACATCCTTTACGAAAATCTCAAAAAAAAAAAAAAAAAATATCATCTAGATTTCATTAAAGAATAGTTTTGTTTGTAAAAAGAGTTACAACATCCGACACCATTTGGGGACGAGGTATCCTATGAAGCATGAAGATTCATACATTAGTGCCTTATTCATTGGGCTAGGCTAAGCTAACATTTTATAAGCTAATATTTCTATAATGTGTTGGAAAATGGTGATATTTACAAGGAAAGAAACAAAGAAACAGAAAAATAAAAGCTTAAAAATGCAAATCAAACTATTTATGAAATTATTTTAGTTAAAATATTTTAAAATTAATATATATTTAGAAGTTTAAAATTGAATAGAGGTTAATATTTTATTACATTATGAATGTTTACATATTACTTAGTTTGTTGATATGAGACAACTTTATTTTAAAGAAAAATTTTCTAAACTTAATTAAAAAAAATAGCTCAAATTAATTATGTTCAAAACAAATAAAATAAGAATAAAATTTCTCCATCAAATTTTTTTTTGGATTTTGGGGTTTTATGACTAAAAACACATTTGATTAAGCTCTCATATTTCCAATGTTGCTTCACTAGACGTGAGTGTCCATAGTCTCGATAGATTCATTCAGTACCACAAACCTTGATCCACTATCAGCAAACGTCAATAGCTCTGGTGAATATGTTTGCATTTCGCATTTTATATTTAAATTAGTTTCGTGAAGCACCTTCACCTCCTACCCTCCAATTTTTTTTCATATATTTTAGTTTAACATTTATTTGTGATTTATTTTTTTGTTAATTTATTTAAAAAACAATTTTTTTTAATTTTTGAAAAATTAGATTTTGGGGTTACCTTTTTTAAAAAGGTGCACTGGTTGGTTTTTTTATATTTTTAATAAAACGTGTCTTTTTTAATATATATAGAGAGATATTTCCTTGATGTGGTGATTTTTTCCTTTGCATTTTAGTTTTTTTTTTTTTGCAATAATATTAGTTTTGTATGCAATGTTTTAAAAAATGTTATCATTTTAATCTTAAAAAAAGGGTGTTACTCATATTACCACTTTTCAATTTAATTATTGATTTTAAGTTTTTTGTTGCAATGGTGTCAATTATCAAGGTCATTGTTTCAAACAAGTTCTAATTTTAACCCTAATAATAAGAGGGTGATTCAAGGGCACCAACTTTCAATTCCATGGTTTATTTTAAGGTTTTTATTGTAATGATACCAATTGTCAAGGTCATGGTTTCAAACAAGTTGTATTTTTAATCCCCCCCCAAAAGAGGTAATTCTGGGAGCACCACTTTTCGATTTGGGGGTTGGTTTTAAATTTTTTGTTGCAATGTCACTGGTTGTCAAGGCCATGAGTTCAATAAAGTTGTAATTTTAACTCCCCCAAAAATGGGTGAATCAAGAAGCACCATTTTCAATTTTGGGGTTGATTTTAATGTTCTTATTTTCAACATTACATGGTTTTACGACCATGGTTGCTAAAGGTTGTAATTCTAACTTCAAAAAATAATGGGTGATACTGGGAGCACCACTTCCTAGGATCATTTGTCTTAGCAACAAATGATTCTTAAATTTCACAAAAATGGAATTGGGTCTTATGATTCCAAAAGAGAGGATACCATAAGTGTACATGCTCATTTTTTGGGTCAACACAACCCAAAGTGTCAAATTCTCGAGAGTCTTGCGAAAGAGAAAGGAGAAAACCAATTTGAAGGACATATAAAATCTTTGGTGTTTTGATATTATTAGAATATGTAACTCCTAATTGTCTTATGCATGATTATATTTGAAGTTGTTATTGTTGTGTAGAGTTCATCTCTACGTAGAGAGTCTATTTCTAGTGTTTAGGATGTTATTGGAACTAGTTGGATGAGAAAGATAATTTTCAACTAGATGCTTCCTATAATGGTGTGAGGTTGAGATATTCACTCAATTGTTAAATTATGTGATCAAGGTATTTTGTGTATCTTGAGACAAAACATGTTGTATTTATATGTATCATTAAATTAATTCAATAGATCACTTAATGGATTCTTTGTGTGTAATAAACTCTACTCTCCCACTTTAATATGGTATCAAAGTAGTTCTAGGCATGACTCCCTCATGGGAGGGCCTATGGACATGTAGATATTAGAGTAGTGAATGATTTGTTGCTAGGTATTGTAGCACACCTGATCCCCTAAATATTACTTAGGCTGGTGGGATGTTGACTTTCCTCTTCCTCTTCATGAATTGCTGTCAAATTCACCAATCATTTATGTGAGAAATTTCCTTATCATAATTTAAACTATGATAACCTTTGTTAATCCTCAGGGAGCTTCCTCCATTTAGCTTACTGGAGTACCCATAGGTCAAAACACTCTAATTTGAACAACCCGATATGCTCATAACCCTCAGACCAATAACCTATGGCCATTCACACTCATTCTCGTCAGAGTGCCCAACAACCTAGGTTGATCTCCCTTCTTGTGGTAAACTCCCAATGAATATGTCACCGAGATATAATGGTCCTCGTACTCAGGGTTTAACAATCATGATTATGTTGGGGTCTTCTTCCCACTCAATGGTTACTTCCTGTGTAAGTGTCCATTCCTCACACCAAATAAATGGGACCCACAAATCACATGACTGAGATTTACTCTTGCCCCATACCAATCAATGATCATCTTATTGTTTTCAGAGTCCCTCACCCTCAGAGCATCATTGCAATGGCTCCACAACCACTTCGATTTTCTCACTTCGACCATGCACCTCTCTGACGAATTGAACGATCATCATTCATACGATCCTACAATCACTATGAACTTAAGGGGTACGACATGTTCCCGATCGAGGTTTTCAAACCCTCTTCCCCAGAGTGACTCTTGTAGAAATCAATGGTTGTGATATCGTAAGATCATCTCATGACAAATCAATGGTCCTTGAAGTTCCTTTCATCCGACTCAAATCACAATATTCTTTCCGGACCTCTGACAGTCTCCTTACTAGACCCAATGGTACAAGTTTCTCTTGAGCCACCCTCCGATGGATCGATGGTCTTTCTCAAATCAGGGATCTCCCCTTCAAAGTTCAATTAGAACCTCATCTATCCACTCCAAGACAACACCATCCGACCAACGGTACGGATATGCCCACTTAGTCAGATTAACGACTACGAATCCAACCACCACAATACACTAGTTTCCTCTAGGGTGTCAATTCGATTCCAAAATTAACAGGTTAGGGTATTTTTCTCAAGCCTTTATAAGGTTCCAACAAACTTCTAAGGATCATAATTTCTAGGTTTAAACTGGTTAAGGTCTTCCCTTTTTGTGATTGGAAGAAGGATTCCATGTCCTGCAAGATTTCCACATAAAATATGTGACTTCTCACAAGGATTAAGACTTTTTACCCATGTTGGTGCCTCCTAGGTCCTAAGCCCTATCTAGTATCTTCCAAATGAATATTTTCTCCATATCTTGCAAGATTTCCTCCAAAGCCGTAGGGTTCATAGGGACACAGATTGTTCATGCTTATTTAAATTTTCATTTTAATAGGTTAAACTATGACTACAAAAATCATACTATGATTACTTAAGGATTCCAATAATTGATTGTATGAATTGATTTTTCCCATTTAATTCAGAAAAACACATATGTACAACATTCATGTGCAATTAAATAAATCAAGTCAAATACTTATCTGATCCGGGAAATAGCAAACACCAACTGACTGAGAGAGGATGCATTTCATCCCAACCTTAGGCCTTACTATAGAGTACCTTCCTACAGTACACCGTCTCTATACCAAGCCATGATACAACAAGGGGAATGATTCAGTTGGTTTACAAGATCAAGATGATCCATGGAGGTTACTCTCCTTCCTCCTCTAACAACAACAAAAGTTTCCCCCTTTTGACTGAGTTGAGTAACCCTATAGGTTTATCAGGTGGTTTCTCAACTAGATTTCATCTACACAAGGGATTCCCTTATTGAAAAGTCAACAAGAAACATGTGTCTAATTTACTTTTCCCTTAAATAAATTGGACAATAAATATTAATCTATTATCTCATTTATAACTGAGTGAGTTGGAGTTGTGACAAAATTATAAGTGTAGTTATGTGAGTTGTAAAGTAGTTTAACTCAGTTAAGTGAGTTAAGCTCAGTTGTACTAGTTGTAACTAAACTTGCACTAGTGAGAGTTCAGTGAATTAATTATTAATTAATTCAAATCAGTGAATTCACATGCAACTGAAGATTCACCACGGTTAACTACACGCATGTCAGATCCAGTGGAGACCTAGTTGAGATAATAGGTGAAAGGGACAGTTTGTCTATCAGTTGTGATTTGAGTGAAGTGCACTCATGCAATCACACATGCAGTGGATATGCTCATGAGCATGTGAAAACTAGGCAATTCGAATTCATTGTGAGAATTCTAATTGTATGGATTGTGCAGAGGAGGCAGGCTGTCTGGAGACAGAATATTGGCACATGTATTTGCTGATTTTTGTATGACAGTGTGAGACGATTGTATTGTATTGAGAGCTCTTGGATTAGAGTTTTGTATGAGATTGTTTCATGATCCATGATATACATAATATATGATAGTGGGGTTTTTAGCTTTACGCTTTCTCAGAAAAACTTCTGTGTTATGTGTTCTTGATATTTCACTTTGTGATCGTGGTTTAAATTTCCGCAAGAATATTAGTAGAAGTGATTTTGTATTTAACAGTGGCATATAATTGTTAGATAAGGAGAATTGCAAGAAATACATTAATTGTATTAAAATTTCTAGATGGTATCAGAGCCACGGAGCCATAGAAGTGAGGTGAAAAAATTGTAGTATTTTCGTAGGTCCCATCTCTGGCAGGGTGCGAACCTTAGTACTGAGAACTACGCATATTTATGAGAGAAGAAATTCTCACACTCTAATCAAAGGAGAGGTGCGAACCTCCCCTAGGATTTTCGTAGGCTACTCAAAGGAGAGGTGCAAACCTCCCTCACCCCACTGTGCATTACAGTGTGAACTTTCTCATAAGGTTCGCAGGCTATACACAGGTGAGATGTGAACTTCCCTCAGGATAGTAACTGGTCAGGTGCAAACCTCCTAGGGAAAGAAGGATTGCAGTAGTTGAGTTTGTGGTTGGGCTAAATTCAAATTTGAAGAATGAGTTTCTTAGTGCTACAATTGATTCAAGATCGAAATGGATTTCAATGGCTTGAGGTTGGAGTATGCACTCGAGGGAAGCTCGAACTACATTGCTTGGAAGGACAGGATGGAAGCAGTACTCGAAGACAATGGATTGAAGGAATACATTGACAAAGATTTTCCTAAGCTGGATGCGACAGACACTGCAAATCTTGATGCATGGAAAAAGAAAGTGGCAAAGGCGAGGAGGATCTTGTTGGAGGGTGTACGAGACCACATTGTCTCAAGTCTCCATGGGAAAACCACACCACATGAAATGTGGAAGGTTTTGATGGATCTGTTCCAAAACAGTAACGACCATAGGAAATTGGCGCTCAAAGATAAACTCAGGAAGATCAAGATGGAGAAGGGTGACTCCATTCCAAAATATCTCACGAAGTTTTTCCAATGTTGGGATGATCTTGGAAGTGTGGGAATAATAGTCACTGCTGATGATTTGGTGAGCTTGGCTCTCCTAGGACTTCCCAAGAGTTGGCACAGTTATCAAGACTTTGTCAATGGAAGGGAAAAATTTCCAGATTGGGAACGACTATGGTCGGATCTAGTGCAGGAGGTGTTCAGGCGGAACACCAGAGATGGATCTTCATCAAAGCATGAAGATGAAGAGGATTGTGCTTTGACTGCCAAGGCAAGAAAAGAGAAAGGAAAGAAATTCCATTCAAAATCCAAGTCTAAAGTTAAGAAGTTGGATTTGTCCAAAGTGAAGTGTTTTCATTGTCACGAACATGGGAATCTCGCTACTAACTGTCCGCAGAAGAGGAAGAACAAGACAATTGCTGGAGCTGCAACTGGTGAGGCTCTTGTCTCGCAATTTGAACTTGACTTCTCTTTGATCACATGCATGGCTTCAAGTGCATCGGGATCGGTGTGGTATTTGGATAGTGGCGCTTCCTACCACATGACGAGAGATAAAGAGTCTTTTAGTGACTTGGAGGAGAAATATCTCAGAATGCATATAGAGATGGGCGACGATGGACGATACAGTGCGATTGGTATTGGTACCATTACCTTTCATAGGGAGTCAGGTAAACCATTTCAATTGGAAAATGTTATGCATGTTCCAGGTCTGAATAAAAACCTGGTCTCGGTCACAATGTTGGAGGACAGAGGCTATGACGTTACTTTCAATGGTGGAAAAGCCTACCTGCGACATAAAGCAATGTGTCAAGTCAAGAAGATAGGGATTCGAGTTAAGAATCTCTACATGTTGGAGGTAGATGGCTGTGGTTCTATGGTGGGAAAGGCAGAAAAAGTGGTGAGCCGGGAAGAGGGCGAATTATGGCATAGGCGATTGGGCCATCTTCATCATGGAGCCTTGAAGATCATGCAACAAATATCTACTGGACTTCCAATGGGAACACTTTCTCAGTTAGATCAGTGCAAGGGGTGCACCCTGGGGAAGTATGTAAAGCCCACTTTTCATGAAAAGGAGAACCGTGCTTCGGTGATCCTGGAGAGAATTCACAGAGATGTGTGTGGACCATTCTTGGTTGCTTCAACAAAAAAACATAGGTATTATGTTTTTTTTGTTGATGACTTTTCTCGTAAATGTTGGATATTCTTCATGCAGAAGAAGGATCAAACATTCTCAAAGTTCTGTGAATTTAAAACATTGGTGGAGAAAGAGTTGGGGAAGCAAGTGAAGGCTCTAAGGAGAGATAATGGTGGAGAATACATCTCTAACGAATTCAAAGACTTCTGCAATAGAGAAGGAATTCGAAGAGAACTCATAGTGCCTCATAACCCACAAAAAAATGGGGTCGCGGAGAGAAAGAGCAGAAAGATCACGTGTGCAACACGAGCGATGTTGCATGATCAGTGCCTACCAATGCATTTGTGGGCAGAAGCATGCAATACTGCAATTTATGTGAAAAACCATTGTCCTCATAAAATACTTGGAATGAGTACACCTAAATAATCTTTCACTGCTAAGAAACCTTATGTTTCTCATTTTAAAATTTTTGGCTCATCTATTTATGTGCATGTGACCAAGGATTCCAGGAAGAAGTTGGAACTGACTGCTGAAGTTGGGATATTTGTGGGGTACACAGAAACACCCCATAATTATCGTGTGTATTTTCCTAACAGTAAGATGACTTTTATATGATGTGATATAAAATTTGATGAGGGGAAAGCCATGCGGTTGTGGCTTGAGAGGGAGCTAGACTTGCATGCAGAAGAGGAACTGTTGGTTCCCAAAGATGAGTCTCAAGATGTGGATCAGCCACATGAGGAGGTTCATGGAGTGGAGGAAACCACTCATGCAGAGCCATCCATCAGAAATGGCATAAAGAACACCACAAAAGCTGACAGATTGAGACTAAATGCTGCACAGAATGTAGGAGCCCCTACTTCACAGCGCAGGCAGAGACAGTCTCCTGATCGATTTGCTGGATACATGGCTCTCATGAGTAAATGTATTATGACTGAAACATCTTCCTTTCAGGAAGCAGTGAAGGATCCCATTTGGGTTGATGCTATCGTAGAGGAGTATGACTCCATTGTCAAAAACAGTGCATAGGAAATTGTCCCAAGACTGGTCGACAAATCAGTGGTGGAGGGTAAGCTTGTAAACATTTTTCTTTATGTTGATGATTTCATACTGACTGGTGATGAGAAGATGATACACTCATGCAAGTATGACCTTGCAAAGGAGTTCGAGATGAAGGATTTGGGCCTTCTTCATTATTTCCTTGGATTGGAAATATGGCAGCGAGATGGTGAACTTTTTGTGTCTCAAGGCAAGTATGCAAGGGAAATACTGGGTAAGTTTCACATGGAGGGCTACAAACACATGGATACTCCTCTTCTAGGAAACTGGAGGAAAGAGGATGCTACTTTTGGAGAGGTAGTGGATGCTACTGTCTATCAACAGTTAGTGGGTTCTCTAATGTATTTAGTGAACACGAGACCAGAAATTTTCTATGCAGTTAACCAGCTAAGTCAAGTGATGGTTAAGCCTACCAAACTCTTTTGGAAGGCGGGTAATCATGTCCTGAGATATATGAAGGGCACACCTGAGTATGGATTATGGTATAGACAGACGGATGAGGTGAAATTGCATGGCTTCATGGATGCAGATTGGGTGGGCAACCCAACAGACATAAAGAGAACATCGGGGGGGGATCTTTAGTAATGGATCTACAACTGTTTCTTGGTACAATAGGAAACAAATATCCATGGCACATAGTTCAGTGGAAGCAGAATACATGGCAGGGAGTCAAGTTGCATGTGAGGCTATCTAGATGAGAAAGATTTTGATTGGTTTGTTTGGTTCTCATTTAGATCCGACAGTGATTTATTGTGATAATCAAAGTTTCATTAAACTCTCAATTAATCCTGTGTTTCATGATAGATCTAAGCATATAGATATCTGGTATCATCATCTCAGAGATTGTGTGCAGCAGAAGATCATGTTACTTCAATACATTCCTATGGAATATCAGGATGTAGACATTATGACGAAGGCGCTCACCAGGAGAAAATTCGAATATCATAGAGATAGGATTGGGGTGAAGGATAATCCCTTTCTTGTTGAGAGGGAGTGTTGAAAAGTCAACAAGAAACATGTGTCTAATTTAATTTTCCCTTAAATAAATTGGACAATAAATATTAATCTATTATCTCATTTATAACTGAGTGAGTTGGAGTTGTGACAAAATTATAAGTGTAGTTATGTGAGTTGTAAAGTAGTTTAGCTCAGTTAAGTGAGTTAAGCTCAGTTGTACTAGTTGTAACTAAACTTTCACTAGTGAGAGTTCAGTGAATTAATTATTAATTAATTCAAATCAATGAACTCACATGCAACTGAAGATTCACCACGGTTAACTACATGCATGTGAGATCCAGTGGAGACCTAGTTGAGATAACATGTGAAAGGGACAGTTTGGCTATCAGTTGTGATTTGAGTGAAGTGTACTCATGCAATCACACATGTAGTGGATATGCTCATGAGCATGTGAAAACTAGGCAATTCGAATTCATTGTGAGAATTCTAATTGCAGGGATTGTGCAGAGGAGGCAGGCTATCTAGAGACAGAATATTGGTACATGTATTTTCTAAGTTTTGTATGACAGTGTGAGACGATTGTATTGTACTGAGAGATCTTGGATTAGAGTTTTGTATGAGATTGTTTCATGATCCATGATATACATAATATATGATAGTGGGGTTTTTAGCTTTACGCTTTCCCATAAAAACTTTTGTGTTATGTGTTCTTGATATTTCACTTTGTGATCGTGGTTTAAATTTCGCAAGAATATTAGTAGAAGCAATTCTATATTTATCAGTGGCATATAATTCTTATATTAGGAGAATCGCAGGAAATACATTAATTGTATTGAAATTTCTACATCCCTTCCCTACTAAATAGTCCCTTGATGACCTCCCTTTACTAGTGCCAATTTATTTCTATTAAGCACCAAGTCGTAGCCCGCTATTTCTCTAGTATGGATCCGGATCTCCTCTGTTTGATGGTGATCATCAACAAGTTGGACAAGTTTCCTATTTTATTCAAGAAAAAATTTACAGTCTAGCGAGTCTTTCACTCTGTACTTTTACAGTCTCTGTACATTTATTTCATTAATAGAAATCGTGTATTACTGTATATCTGTGACTCTTTTTATATTTCCACTATATCTCTGTTATATTGTTGTCTCTCTTGCAATATTTTTGAATATTCTATGTTATATCTCTGCTCTCATTTCGTGCCGAAAATAATCCGGATCAGTGGTATCAGAGCAGGCTACTCTTGATCGTTTTTCAGTGCATGTCCCTGACGAGGTCCGAGTATAGAAAGTTGGGTCTCGAGCTTGTCTCTCTTGAGGAAAATCACTCTCGCACACCTAAGAAACCCTAAATGGCGGAAGAAAAGAAAAATGATGGAGCAGACGGTCCTATCCGTCTGTTGCTTGAGCAAGCTCTCACGCGACAAAGGGACGAAATGATGGAGAATTTTTCCCACATCCTTCAACACCTACCGATAGCATCAGACACATCTTCATCAAGCAGCCACTTTGGAGGCACCTCGCCCTTCAAGGTACAATTTAATTTTGATATTCCCATATTTGAAGGTCAAATAGATGCAGATGCCCTAGATACATGGTTAAATCTGCTAGAAGGTTATTTCTCTGTTCATAATTTTTTAGACAAGGAAAAGATCACCTTCGCACTCCTTAAGGCTCTCCCCCATGTCAAACATTGGTGGGAAACTTACTGGGAGCAGANAAAGGTGGGCACAAACTAACCCCTAAGTTGACGATGTCGGGTTGAGGGTTATCAATCATTGGGATGGTGGATGCCCCAGATGAAGAGTCAGGACGAGATAAAGACAATTGATATATGGACACGATCCGACCCTCATGTGAAAACAAAAAGACTTGAAAAACTGTAGCAACCACTACCTGCATAACATAGGTCCAACTCCTTCCTAACAAGAGATTGTAGTCGATAGATGCATTGACCACTTCAACCTTGACACACATGGTCTTCCTCCCTAGCTGCACGGGGAAAGAGGGGATGATTCCATGTGGTCGGAACGAACGACCATCGAAAGAAGTAAGAAGAGTAGGTGATGGAGAAAAAAAGGGTTTTCCAATGGCCTTCCAACACGCCAAAGACATCATGCATGTCAAGGTGCCCTCATCAACCACCATGCGAAAAATGTTTGGAGTAAACTTTTTCGTGGTGTAAGCCACTACTATCTGAAATTCCACATGGTAACAGAGACGAGGTTTTAAGTCGGTGTATCAAGCATGATTGTTCTCGAATTACAAGTCTCAACAGATCCTAAGGCATCTAACATAGCCTTTCTATGGGAATGGTAGCTCTAGAGGACTTCCAAAGAAGACATTGCACAAGGGGTTTGAGACAAATCCTCCACCATAGAGTAGTTATGGGAGGCCCTTGTGTTTGGATTGTGGGAAGCTTTCTTGAACACATCTTTTGGGATGCATGTCATTGTTTCTCCCAATGTCTTCTAAATATGGAGAGGAAGAGGTGGGTTTTCAGCTTCTTTAACCTTCTTAAAGGTGTTTGGCATTCAATAGTTGCATGTCCTATTTGTTATATCAACACTACCTTTCATCATGTACACATTTGTGAACGAAGAATTACTTGAAGATGGAGGGGATCCCTGACTTCCCCCTTCCATGCTCAAAGAGGCTTGAGTTAAATTTTTCCCATGTGGAAATGGGTTCATTAACACAGCAGGCTGCTACTGTGCCAATAACTTCTGGGCCTCCACAAGTCAAGGGCACTGGTGAGTCAGATGGTCTTCCATGAAAAGATTACATGGATACTTCAACTTCTTCTTTTCTGTGTTTCCCCTACTAGAATTATTGGTGGGTTTCTTATCCCCCTTACCCTTCTTTTGTTGTTTTTTCTTTCCATCAGGCTGTTGGGTGACCTTCGGGTTTGTCGATTGCACACTATGTACATCTGACATTTGGGTAGGGGGAGTAGCCGAACCAGTGGTCTGGCTGGCCACTGTCTTCTGTATCAACAATTGCTACAATTGATTTGATAGTTGATCAGTGGGCTTCGTTTGCATTGAGCCAACAATACCATCGACATGTGGTCTATATCTATGTCTGGTCTTGTCAAGTATTGACCGCGGTGCTTCTGGAAAAATTTCGTAAAGTAAACCGGACTGAGAGTAAATCATCTCTAGTTGTTGAGCTCTCATTATCACTTATTCTTCTGAAAAGACCCCCGACGTTGCTAAGTCTTTGGATAACTGAGGTACCAAAGACTTAAGGAACCACTCAAGGAGGAATGTTGGTGGGACTGGTACTTTTATCAAACTCTTTTGGTATCTCCATTCTCGGATGTGATATGAGATATGGTCTGATTTTGTCTGCTCAAAGTTGGAAAACAATTCGGTGCCGACATCATATCTCATAGGTAATTGAAAATGGTTTAAGAAATCCATTGCCAATTCGTTGAAGGAAGAGTATCTTGAGCGGTCGAGCTCAATGTACCATTTCACCGCACTCTCGATGAGAGTGCATTGAAACAAACACAATTGTATGAAGTCGTCTCTGAATGAGTTGGACGAGCACCATAGATGGAAGGTAGTCACATGATTGCCTGGATCTTCATTAGGCTTAGCTTTGAACTTTGGAATGTCCAAAGGAAAATTGGTCGGCATAGGAGGCCAATGCGGATTGTGATAGATAGGGTCATTTAGTAACCTTGACAAGTCTAGAAAATGCAAAGTTTCCAGAAATGGAAGTTTGGGTTGTTGGTTATAACCAGGGAAAAAGGAGCCTGGAGTTTGTCTGGCACCAAGTTGCTAAGAAAATTTAGGTTGCTGGCCAGGGTTTTGGTAAAAACCATGGTCATGACTAGTGCATGGATTCTGATCTTGTTGAGATGTCATTAGTTGACTCCTGTAATATGATGTAGAAGGTTGGGCTTGTGTTGCATTCCAAGGATTTTGGGAAGGGTTGCCTCCTGCCGATCCGACGGGAATAGGTCCTGAGCTTTGCCCAGGGTTCCATTGGCTATGGAAGGGGTTTCCCATGGTTGACATCCCTGATGAGGGAACTGGTCCCTACCATGGATTCCAAGGTCCTTGTGAGGAAGGAATTCCTGAGTTTTCCCCTTGTGCAGGAATAGTACCCTACATAGGATTTTTTTGTCCATAACCGGGGTTGCCCATGCCTGAGATGACAGATGACTAGAAAGAGTTGTTACCAAACACACCAAACAAAGATAACGGTGTTGAACCAACTAACATTCTATAAGAAGGAATTCCTTGACTACATGTTCCAAACAAACTATAGTTTACGTTTGGTCCAACGGAGTGCTAGTGAGAACCGCCAAGCAAATTGGACGAAGGAAGTATATGACCCCCTCCATAAGGGAAAGAATTATAGGGAGATGAAGTGACCCCCATTGATCCTTCCAGAGGAGCGTTCGAGCTCCCTTCCCCCAGACCTAAAGTCTATAGAGTGGATTAGGAAAGGACAGAGTTTATATCGAAGCCAGACATCCTGTATGAGAACGGAGGGCCTGTCACACTTTGGGTGAAAGGAGTAGTAATCGCCTCCATAGATGGAAATTGGCCATTGATCGAGGTAGAGGCGGTCGAGACCATAGTGGTCGAGACTGACGACAGTTGGTTAGGAGGCAGAACACCCCCTGTGATGACAATCGTGGAGGGAATATGAGAATTCCTTGAAGAAGTTGCAAATTATTTTCCATCGCTGCTTGTGACACTACCTGACGATTGTAAGGGTCAACTTGTTCGACGATGGGCACCGATAGATCAGTGATCGAAGGGTTATACGTACCACGATCTTCTTCTCCAAGGTTAGAAAAGGATGCTTCCTCCAGAATCAAATGTTCTCCTCTCGAATATGGGTCGGGCACAGTTTCCTGTGGCTCCATCGCCTCAAAAGACCCTTGCTGGTCAATTTGTTTCCTTAGCGATGGCGAGGGTGGCTCCATATTAATTAGCGACATGACAAGAAGCCTTTGTGACCGATGGATCTCCTGATCCTCCACTGTGTGAGAATATAAATGAAACACTAGGGATCTTATTAATGCTAAAAAATAATACACACTAGAAAAATCTCCTATGAGATAAGACAAGCAGATCACTAGCTAGTTGGAAGAACAATTACACCAACCAACACTAGAGAAACTTACTGGTGCAAGTGCAACTCGAATACGAAAGAACCCTCCAGGTATACTCTGCAAAGCGTGGCCCGATGTCTTCCCTAGGTATCATGGTATACCCACACAATTACCTGTGTAAGTCACTAAGATAAGGGAAACTAGGTTGTCATCACGCGAACAATCACTAGGCGGGTATAGTCGACTGTCAGGTGGACTGCAATGAGTAGGGTATCAAGCCTGAAACCTATCAAGGGTATCAAAATAAAGTGTTCCGAAAGATGACTGAGGACCTTGAATGGATTCGAGTCCCACAAAGCTCCGTGGAAAAAGAGATCAACGAAATCCCAAGATAAGCCCTCTATATGCGTTCCCCACTACGCTTGGTTCAACATTGGAGGGGTTATCTCTACTACCTTTCCGTACGCGACCTCGTGTTTAGCCCCTATGTTAGAGGGGGCTCTCAGATAAATTTCATGGTTACTAGACTTTCAAGCACTCCCTAGCACAGACTCTTATGTTTGTTTTTGTAGCCTTGAAGAGTTTCCTCTCTAATCCTAAATCAAGGCTCTAGCCTAGACTAAATTGATGGACCCTACAAACACAAAGTCTAATAACTTTTAATTAAGCATTAATTTTAGTGGTTGTCTTAAGTCAAAGGGAATGGAAGTGAAACCAATGATGTTATTTAAGAGACAAAAGAGAAGAGCATAAGATGAAACTGAAAACAAATTACTTCTTCTTCACAAATAAAGATTTGCCAATTTAAAATATTTAACCAAATTTTTTCCGTAACTACTTTTCTCAGATCTTTGAAAGGAAAAACCTAAAACAAAATTTTCTCTTGACTACGAGATGCTTAATTTCCTAAGCATTCAAATAAAGAACTTAAGAAAAAATTTCATTTTCCTTGATAAATAAAACAACTGACCTAAACTACTTTTACCAAACAAGGAAATGATTTTTTTTTATTGTTTTATGCTTCAAAACAAGAAATTTGAAAATGAATTCTTTTCTTTTCTTCTAAAGAAAAAAAGGGAAAAATGATGACCAGAAAAGACCAAGAAATGACTTCTGGCCCATTGCAGATCGCAGGGAGTCACTAACAATACCAAACATGCAGATCAGAACAGACTCACAAACTTGTCTAAAAACCCTAATAAAGAAAACATAAGAAATATTTGATAAGCAAGAGCTATATTGAAGTCAAACCTAGGCTACAGACTGCTATAACAGAGACCGGGACTAGATCAAGAAAACCCCTGAGAAGTGTGACTTCTAACAGGGAATAGGATGGCTGCCTCTTCTTTAAAAAAAATAAATCTCAACACAGGCATACTACTGACACTTCAACAACCTGCATATGTATGCGTGCAGACCCACTACAGGCCGCGTACACCTCTGTAACTTCTCAAAAAACAATGAAAACCAATAGTCAAGAAAACCAAGTAGGGAGTACTGGTATTGAAGACCAAAATACCTTTAAGACACAGAAACTTACAGAAACTCAAAAAGGCAGTTAAACCAATTAAGGCACCCAAAAAGAATATCCCTAAAAAACCCTAGAGGTTTCCCTTGTACAGTCGCCAATTCTGCTATAGTGGGAAAACACCCCTACGGACTACACCAAGTTTATAAAGTGCAGGCAGAGCTAACCTTCTAAAGTCTCCTACTTTTAAAAACTATCCTGACATTACCCCACAATCATGCAAAACAGAAAAAAGTATAGGGATCTGGTAGGCATACCTTAAACTCCACGTTCAGTGTCGATCCCTTTGCGCTTGGTTGTTTCTCGACTGCAGATCTCCTCCCAAGGACAACCTGCATTCACGAAAAGACAAACAAGAAAATACAAGCATGCATTCTATATATGGATTAGTGGGTTAGACATGATAACAAAAATGTAAACAAATCATAAATATTTAAGACATCATTTGGCGGGACAGATTTTTATTTATTTATATTAATCTCACAAAAGTCGTTTACAATATGAGACCGGAAACTACTCCTCAAAATCAGTCCTGGGCTCCACTTCACCATGCACCAACTACTTCCACGTATTCTTATCCTCTTCAGTTATCTCTAGGGAAATGGCAAGAGTGTGTAATGGAGGAAAAAGGAATTCTGGTTCAAACTCACAATGTGGTTGCAAAATATTGGGGCAAAGGGGGAATATTGAAATGGGCAGCATTTTTATGCTCTCGTTCTTCTTTTTGGAATGGGACCCCAACACCTTATTTTATAGGCCAAAAATATAGTAATGGTTGGGGTGACTGTCTATGGGCGGTCAAATGGTTAGGTAACGGCCCGAAAACTCGTATCCCTTTGAAAATTTTATTTTTTGCACTTTTTGTGAGTGTACGCAGGCTGTAATGGTTCAGCTAGCATGTGTACACATGAAGTAGTGGTGCAGGGCGCATACATATTAAAAAAAATGGTTTTTAGAAGGGTTGTTCATTGATGGCTTGGAAAAAATAGCAAGTAAGATGGCTTGATGCTAGTTATGCATGTCTGTTACAATTTAGGGTTATAACACCTGGAAGCCAGGATTTCCACCTACCATTTACATGAGAAAGTTGTAATGTGGTGGGACCAATAGAAGCAAGTGGAACATGTTAATGAAAGTAGGATCACTCGGAAACAGTTCAAGAAGTACTTCCAAAAGGAGTACCTCTTAGAGCATTTCTATGACAAGAAAATGCAGGAGTTCTTTGAGCTCAGGTTGGGAAGCATGACTATGGAAGAGTACGAGAATAAATTCTTGGGATTGATAAAGTATGTCCAGTTCATTGGTGATGAGAATGTGAACATACATATATTTCTAAGTGGATTGCCATCCTTTTATAAGGAAAAGATCAAGTATGATAAACCCAAGACCTTGATTGAGGCCATCAGGAAGGATAAATACATGTATGAGCAAGGCCATGGAAGAGAATCCCTGTAGAAATCTTGGAAGGATAAGAAAAATGTGAAGTCCGATCAGAGGAGGAAAGGATTCAAACCTCCCTTCAATAGGAACGAGCCTAATAGAAACCATCAAGAACAATATACTAAGGGGAAATCCAAGAAAGAAGATTCATTGGGAAAAGGGGAAGACCACCAATCCAATGCTGGGGATGCAAAGAAGATCACCTGTACAAGGATTTCCCACATAAAAAAGACAGAGTGGAGACTATGCACAACATCCAAGAGGCTACAACAGTCGAAGATATGGGAAGAATCTATGCAGCTTTAAATGATCGAAAAGCAGAGTACCAGTCCAATTTGATCGAGGTGGAAGGTAAGATCATAAATTAGACTGTTGCTATTTTGATTGATTCAGGAGCAAGTCATTACTACATTGATCCTATGATACTAGATAGACTACATTTGGAGAAAAGTAAAATTGCAAAAGCAAGTTTGGTTCAGTTAGCCACTGGCACCAAAAGAAGAATCCATGATGTGGTCAGAAGTTGTTACATAAGTCTTAATGGCATGAATACTAGTACTGATATAAATATCATACCATTGGGGTCTTATGATATTCTGATTGGGATGGATTGGTTGGAAACGAATCATGTTGTCCTAGATTGTCATAACAATACATTTACATGTCTTGATGGAAATGGAAAACTAATCACTGTGAGAGGAGTTCCAAGGCCCATCTCTATAAGGGATATTTCGACCTTACATCTGAAAAGATGTTTTAGGAAAGGATGTCAACTGTATGCAGCTCATGTAAAAGATCTAGATAATACAAAGGGGCCAAGCCTTGAATATTTCTCGATACTAAAGGAATTTGAGGATGTATTCCAAGAAATACCCAGATTGCCACCAAGAAGGGATATAGATTTCTCAATTGATTTAGTGCCAAGAGTTGCCCCGATGTCAAAAACACCTTACAGGATGAGTACACCAGAGTTAAAAGAATTACAAATGCAATTGGAGGAATTGCTGAAGAAAGGGTACATACGTCCAAGTGATTCACCTTGGGGAGCGCCAATACTTTTTGTCAAAAATAAGGATGGAACCTTGAGGCTGTGTATTGAATTTCAATATCTGAACAAGTACACTATAAAGAACAAGTATCCTCTACCCCAAATTGTGTAAATTTTCAGACCCCAACCCAGTTTCAGTCTCGTTGATTTTTCAGCCAATGTTTAATGCCCAAACCCAGTTTTATATCAGCAAATAAAACTTAGTAGAAAATTAATTTCAGAACTGAAACATGAGGATTCTAAACATCGTTTATAATGCAGAAATAAAATATCAGTAGCATATAAAACTCAGAAAATTATAGACACAAGAATTTTCGGTCTAACATCGACCCTAGAAAAACCCACAAGGGGAAAACCAGTGAGAGAGGGATTTTTATTATTTAAGGGCTTCTGAGAAATTCTTTTACAACATATTCATCTTTAGAAATTTAGAAACTTATCTGGACATTCCTGTAGCTTTGCTTCTCGATTTCTGAACTAGAAATCCATACCACTATACGACTGTCACAACATTAAATGATGTACGAAATTTCCTCGAAATGCATGCCAAATTTTTGCTGTTGCTATATGGAAAACCCAGCCAAACAAATGCCTTGAAAAATGTGCCCAACACCTTGAAAATTGTGCCCAAAGAGTTTCTTCTGTATGGCCCTCGATTTCTGTGCAGGTCCATATGGACTATATGGAATTTTCTCACCTAGAAAAATATGTCCAGCAACCTCCTCGATTTTTGTGCCTGGAATAGATGTACGACAACCTTGGGATGCGTGCCAAATACTCCCAGAAATTTGTGTTGTTGTTTGCCTCGAAAACTATGCATAATAAATGTTGTACGACCTCTCTAATCCGTACTATATGGACTGATAATAAATGTTGTCTGCTGCCTCGTAATCCATGCCTATTTTTTTCCTTGGGATGTGTGCTCTCCTCCTACAAATGCTATCTCTCTTCTCTAAGATCGACCTCTCTCTTCTCTTCTTTCTCTCTCAACAAAAATGCATGAACTACCCAAGAATGGGTTCGCCCCCTTACCCTATTCGACCTCATGAGGTAGGTGAGGAGTCTCTCTAATCCAATGGCTGAGATTAGATTAGATGAGTGGCTGAGATTAAATGTCTCTTCACTCACCCTCACTTTAGTCATAAAGTCACCTTTTAATTTGCATCTCACAAATTAAATG